>WNYG01000043.1:0-282901 GCA_021396235.1 Sporothrix pallida | reverse complement strand
CCCCCCCCCCCCCCCCCCCCCCCCCCCCCCCCCCCCCCCCCCCCCCCCCCCCCCCCCCCCCCCCCCCCCCCCCGCCCGACGCACATGAAGACAGTCATCAATACCGCCCAGGGGGAACTGGACATGCTCGTCTACCTCGGCTGTCCAGCCCTGTGCCGAGCTAATGTCCACGACGGCCTGGTCGATGTGTACCGCGCCGCTAACAGTCAAGCCGGGGAACGAGGTGCGCTCAAACGGCAGAGCAGCGCCCCACACGGTCGCAAAGTAACGGACGACCTCGAAGCGGATCTCGTTACTGCCGGCGCGCAGATAGGGCGCGAGGTCCAGGGTGTCGTAGTACCACAGGGCCCGGCTGCCGCGCGACGGTCCGACCGCGACGCGCACACCATTGATGTACAGCTTGTAGCGTGTATCGGCGGAGAAGTGGCAGAGGGCGTACGCCGGGGAGCCGGAGAGATAGAACTGGCGGGTAAAGTGGACAACACGACCGGCTGAATTAATGGAGGAGGAGTCGACCCAGTTCGGGGTCCAGACCCAGTTAGCCTGGAGGGCCTCGATTGTCTAGTTGTGGTCATGATTAGCGGCGGAGTGGACAAGGAAATGGAATCTGTGGTTTGACATACTTGTTCTTCTTGGACCGCTAGCATGATTGTGGTAGCAGACGCAATTCACTGTGATATCTTCGAGCAGATTGGCCTCCCGTAAATCCAAAAAGTAGACGCGCCTTGTTTGGTCGCTTAATAGTAAAGCTACGAGCATAGGCGACTCGGGGGAATGCCACCCGAAATGGACTGCAGGTTAGGTTGAGCCTGGATTTTTTAGGGTCGGCTTCGTGGCCGGGCTCGATTGCAGCGAGCGGCTCGGATGAGCTGATACGATGGCGGCTCGGAATCGCCCAAAGGGGTAAACGGACTTGAATCTAAACAAGCGCCATAACGTAACCCATAGAGACAGTTAAAGGCAATCATCTCAACGTGGCTTGAATATGGCCTGAACCGCAAACACACCTCCAAATCTTATCCATGGCGTCTTCCTTTGGCCATACAGGGTCTCCCATCTGTCATTATCCCATGCGGCATCTGGACAATTACGGAAAGCCCTCGATGGTATGGTTTCTTTTTTGATGTCTTGAAATTTGATTTTATCTGGTGGCCCGCATACTAACCACACAGGCACTGTGGCCAAGGACGCGAGGACGACACGAGAGCCATCCTTATCAAGTACCACGGAGATGGCAACCCACACTCTGGTGGCCAACCTTGAACTCGAAGAGATGGCAGAGGTGATTGAGCTGGACGGTTCAGACAAGCGTTGGTGGTATTTCCGGTCTCTTTTCAGAACCTGGGCAGACAGATACCGCATATTCTTGGTTTCGTGCATTTCTTGGTTCGGCTAACTTGATCTCCCACCAACCAGCTTTTATTTCCCGCTGATGGGTAAGTTCTTTCAGTTTGTTTTGATTATTTGCTCCCACTTGGTATATTTTGAGCGTACAGTCTCACATCACTCAAGTTAAGACAGTAGGCATCACCACACAGCTGCCTTTGAATACCACCCAGACCCCAGTCATGGCTGTTGCTGCTATTGCCGGGCTAAGTGTTGTGCACACGTTTGGGTGACGCAAGCTCCTCATGTGCTCCAGCGCCGGAATGACCGTTTCTATGGCCATCATCACGGCGTGCACGGCAAAGCAGGCCGGCAGGCCAGCTGTTGGTGGTACAGGCATTGCATTCCTCTACATTTATCGAGTGTGCTTTGCATTTGCATGAGTATGTAATCAGTCAAACCAAGAACGCCAAGGTTTGGAAATAATAAACTGGCTTATATTTTCTTTCTCTTTTCGCCAAACAGACTCACATGCAATCTCTCTACACAGTCGAAGCTCTGTCATACAATGCACGAGCCAAGGGAATGGCATACCTGGCTTTCATGAACAACGCCGCCAAGGTCATGAATACCTATGTCCCTCCGATCGCCATTGCAAATTCTGATTAAAAGTATTATTTGCTTTATGTGATATGGGATGCATTTGGAATTGTCATCATTTACTTTTTCTTCGTTGCGACACGTGGCTGGAGTCTAGAGCAAATCCAGGCTCTTTTTCAATCAAGGAATCCTGTCAAGGCAAGTTTGCAAAAGAAACAAATTATTGTTGGGGAGGGCGGCACTATAACAGATGTTGTTGGAAGGTACGATGACTGAAGGCTGGCCGGTGAAGCGACAAACCAGGTATACTGTCATGTTTAGTCAATGGACTGGCCAGAGAAAAATACAGTGTCAATATCACGGTACGGTGTTAGAAATTATGTATAGTTTGATATGTAATTCAACCACACCCATTACGAAGAGCATATCTAATCAAATGGGATAATGGTGGCCATGTGAGGCAATGGTGACAACACGCTCCTCAGTAAACTCGTTGATGCAAGACGTGCCTCCGAACTTTCCGTACCCTGATGCTTTCTGGCCGCCGAGGGGCAAGTGTGGCTCATCGTGAACCGTGGGGCCATTGATATGGCAAGAACCGCTGCGGATACGGCGGGCCACAGCAAGGGCGTCCTGAATATCGTCACCAAAAACAGACGCAACCAAGCCGTACTCTGTGTCGTTGGCCATCTGGATAGCCTCCTCGTTGGTCTCAAACTCGAACAGGCAGACGACAGGGCCAAAGGATTCCTGGTAGTAGATGTCCATGCCCTTTTGGACGTTTTGGAGCACGAGCGGCTGCACAATTGCACCATCGACGGCAAAACGACCGCCATTTGCAGTAGCACCTTTCTGAAGAGCGTCTCCAACAAGCTTCTCGAAACGGCTTCCAGCAACGGGGCTGATAAGCGAGCCGAGCGCGGCTGTTGTGTCGGTGCGGGGATCAGCAGCATGGAGGGAATCGATCTAGGAAATCATAGAAAAATATCATGTCAGTCAAAATGTTGGGCCCGAGCAGGATGTCAAGTATCAAAATAAACAGCGGAACCCACTTTTGCTTTCAAGAGAGTGGCAAACTCTGCAGCAACCGACTTGTGAACAATGATCTTTTCGGTGGACCTGCAGTAAGATGTCAGAAAGAATGATCACTCAATGCTGATAGAGTTTGTGAAGTGCATGACTTACATGCAGATTTGGCCTTGGTGCTGCATGGCTCCAAAAGCAGCAGCACGAACGGCTTCCGCCACATTGGCATGCTTCAGGACAACCATGGGTGCTTTACCGCCAAGCTGGGAAGAGGAAGAATGTTAACGACGGATTTTCCTAGAAACAGCATAGAAGGAAGCCTGATCGTACCTCGAGAATGGTTGGCTTCAGGTACTTGGCACTCATTGCCGCAATGATGCGGCCAACAGCAGTTGACCCTGTAAAGTTTACTCTTTGCACAGCTGGATGGCTGATCATTGCCTCCGTTACCACACTTGCACTGGAACGCGGACAGCAAATAAAGTTGAGCACGCCAGCAGGCAGCCCAGCCTCACGGAAGGCGTCCACGAGGAGGTACTGGGTCCGTGGGCTGTTCTCTGATGCCTTGAGGATGACGGTGTTGCCGCAAATCAGCGGCGTGATAAAGGCACGGATGCCAAGAATCTAGGGTTGGCAGAGGCTTGTTAGAGATGTTGACATGTAAAAATAAAAAAAAAAGACAAAAAGCCCCCGAAAGCAAGTCAAACATACAATCGGCGCATTCCACGGGGCAATGCCAAGAATAACACCGCATGGCTCCCGGAACACCATGGCCAGCGTTCCCCGGTCGTTGCTTTGCAGCAGGTCGCCTTTGATTTGTGTCGTCATGCCGGCCGCTTCCTGGACGAAGCCCAACCCGGTCTTGATGTTGAAGGCTGCCCAGCTCGGCTTGGCGCCCGTCTCCTCGACCATGGCCTTGACCAGCTCGTCCTTTTTGGACTCCAAGACCTCGACCGCCTTGAGCATGATGTTGCGGCGCTCGATGGGGGTCGTGTCTCGCCATGTCTCAAAGGCCGCCTCGGCAGCTGCAACGGCAGCCTGTGCATGGGCTTCTGTGGCCGCAGGCGCATAGTGAACAATGTTCTGGGTTATGGGGTCCAGCACGGGAAACGTGTCGGTGGCCGTGTCGACATTCTCGCCGTTGATGACCAGCCCGAAGGTGGCAAGCGTTGTCGTTGCGTCCGTAGATGCCATTGTGTTGTTGTTTTGCAGTGAAGCGTTGGTTTTGTCGATGTACGGCGAGGAACAGACAGTCGGCGCTTCGCTAAACAAAAGTGCGACGTGTCTGCCGTATTGTTTATGTGAACGTTTCGACAATGAAAAAAAAAGATATTCCCGTGCTCCGTCACTCGTCATTCGCGATCCTCCGGTCGGCGACCGACCCACGGACTTCTAATCCTGTCACTGTAGCCCCTCCTCCTAAGTGGTGCATTCTTCTGGCTCAACACGGCAAGAACCGACCGACACACTAAAGTGCTGACTCGGAATTCCCGACTGCGACTGCCCTCCATTGTTCTTGCCCTGGCAGGTTGGCTCGACTCGACACTGACAGGTGACTGCTCCACTAACTCCGCACGCTATTTGGCGCTAGGCTTGCGGGGAAGCGCTAACCAGGAGAATTACAGGGGACTGCACGTGCGGAGAAAACATCACACAAAGGACAAAAAAAGGAAGTCACAGGTGCACGAGGGGCCTGTGGCGATGGGGCCAGCCAGTGGCTGGAGTCCTCAAGCCCTGGCCCCATCCATCCCAAACAGCGCCTTCCTCCGCAACTTCCACGCGACAAGGGGAAAAAAGCAATTTCAGCAACGACAGCACATCAGCACATCAGCACAGATAACAGAAAACAGGGGCCAGCGACAATCAACGCAGACGACAATCGCACGTCCAGTTCTCTGTACGACGTACACGGTCACGATTGTACGGCCAGCTCCTTGTACGACAATCCCCCGTCTCCATCGCGACCAATCTCAAACAGGCCCACCTCGCACAGAGTGCCTGCATTTGCCCTTCATCGCAGAATACATACCGTCTCACAACCATGGAGACCACGGAGGTCTTTAGCACGCCGCCGCCGACGACAGCTCCCTCATCCAATGCCGATCGGACGGGAAACACGGCGCGCAAGCGCAAACGGCCCCGCGCAGTACAGGCCTGCGAGCGGTGCCGAAACAAGAAATACAAGTGCGACGAGCTGTATCCAACATGCTCGCACTGCACCAGTATGTGCCCCTCACGATGCACGGCGTGTGATATCTCACATCGACGACAATTGCTAATACCTGCTCTCCGCAGAGTCCGGCTCAGAGTGTACCTACGGACGCATTTTGCGGCCACACATCGAGGGCCAAGATCCTGCGTAAGTTGGGACATGTCGACATCCAGTTCCCCATGGTGAACACAATCACTGACATTGGACCCCGCGTCCTTCCTTAGCTACACACGAACGCTCGAGCTACGAGTTGAAGAGCTTGTCTCAAGACTCGAATTCTTCGAGCGTGCTGCGGCAGCAAACTCCAATCTGGCACCACAGAACAGGGCCGCCATTGCGATCCAGACTCCGGATCCGACATCCGCATCCTCTCCGACTATTGCGCCGGAATCAACACGGGTTTCCCGCCAGCCTGATTCCAAACCACGACAACACAGCTCAAATTCACCCCGAGCACACATACACACACCCCATCCAGCTCCTGCCCAAAGGGAGCACGATGTTGCCGCGGCAGGAGCGACCTCCGCCATGTCTTCTGTTGGCAATTCGCTGGCACTTGTACGCCACGAAGATGCACCGCCACACCCGCCGAACGTCTTCACGGCAAGTGGCGCAAACGACACCACACAATCGCCGCATGACAGCGAGATCACCGACCTCAACGAGCACACCAACGGGGTCGAGTTCCATGGCAACACGTCGTCCATGTCCTTTGTGGGCGACTTGGAGCGCACATCCCGCGTCGGTCCTCACGATAAACAGTCGCCAAATCCCAGCGCCTCTCTTGTCACGGCCATGCACAACCATGCATTTGCCCAGCGCCTGATGAAGCCGACTCAAGCACCGCCGAGCAAGGAGGGACACGACGCTGGCAAGGAGAATTTCTATGCTGCACATGCCCATGTGTTCATCGAGGCGTACTTTTCAGGCATACACTACGTCAACCCCTTTGTGGACAAGGAATCGTTCATGGCCCGAGCCAATGCGCTTTGGTTTGGCCACGCGCCCCAGCCGTCAAAGAGCTTTATCGCCATGTATCTCAGTCTGCTCGCCATCGGCTCGCTTACACATAGTTGGACCGAAGAAAGGCTGGGTGGACGCACCCGCTTCGAATGGAGCCGCAAACTATTCAACGAGGCCTTGGACTACCTCAACCAGCTGCAGTTCTCCAATGATCTTGAGACCGTGCACTGTCTCTATTTTATGGTATGATCCTGGCAGGGAAGCCCACCGTCTCTGTACATATCACTGTTCCATGGCAACTAACACTTTTCTCACAATTCCAGGCCAAAATATGTCAGAATGAACTGACACCACACTGTGAGTCTCTGACCCTACTGCTATCGCATATATTTGATGGCTTTCCCGAGACTAACTTGACAAACAACAGTGGCTTGGACATTCCTCGGCCGCGTTGTGCGCACTTGCATATCTGCTGGCTTCAACCGCGACAATCCAGCAATACCGGCCAAACGTTCTGAAGAACTATCAAGGACGTGGTGGGGCCTGTATTCTCTAGAAGTCGAAATGAGCTTTGCCCTAGGCCGACCAGACACACTTGGCCTTGATGCATACCACAACTGCCGCATACCCGAAAAAGACATGTCTATCCACGCAATCATCCCCTGCATGGTTGAGTTCTCCCACATTGTGAGGAAGGTATCTTTATTCTACACCGAGGCAGCCTCCCAACGAATCGAACAGACCAGCACAGCATTTCATCTGGAGCAAGAACTAGATGCCTGGTTCATGAGCCTGCCGCCTTTCATCCAAGCTGGCTCTTCTGCAAGCATGTCAGCTGATTCTCTGCGGGAGCCTGAGTGGTGTCGCCGCCAGAAGCTAGTTCTGGAGCTGCGCTACTACAACGTCAAGCTCGCGTTGTTCCGCGGTTTCATCGACCTCTATGTGAACAACGCCAGCCTGGGAAACACGCCTGCTCTTGGCGCTCTGTTCCAATGCGCCAACAAATGCGTATCCTCAGCACAACGGACAATCGAGCTCATGCACGAGACGTTCCGTCTTCATGTCTACTTCCGCACATGGTGGTACAACACAACGTATATCATGGTCGCTGCCGCCGCGCTCCTGTCATATATCAAACGGGCCCGCGCCGGCGGCATTTCTTCGCTTGTGCGGCTCGTGGAGATGTCTGTTGAGATTCTCAATGCGATGGACGAGTCTGTCGTGGCCAGGAAGTGCGCCGAAATTCTCAAGCGCCATCTACGCGAGGTCGACGAGACGGTCACCAACTGCGGCGTCATGGTCCCATTTGGCCAGATTGGACCAGTACCGGCAGACGGCGAAACACTGCTGTCTTCTGGCGCGGACTTTGAGGGCTCTCCATTCGTTGGTCAGCAGATATTGGATTATTCCTTCCAGGATATGGCCAGCCTTCTGGAAGGACTGCAAGATGTTGACTTGTTTGGGAATGTATGCTTGCCGAATGCCGGGTTTCAATTATGAACTATGAGGATGACATGCGGAGATGGTGTGGGTCTTGAAGGAAGCTGTCTAGCACCAGCCGGCATATTCCCATCACCCGTCAGTTGACGCTATTGATGTTCACCTTGGTTAGAAGGTATTTCAATTTGGTTCACCGGAAAATCCGACGCCTTCAGCACTTCCGACATCGCGCAACGGCGACGAAAATGCCAGTGATGCTCGTAGGCCTCATGGATAACGCGGCGTCGTTTATCCCTGTTATTTTTTTTAGGTGGATAACTGAAAGTTGGGGTAGTAAGATACATGAAAACAATGAATCATTTATTCTTCCCCAATTGCGGCAAAAAAGCTTAATTGCGTCTGCCTTTCGTCTCCGGGCCCTTTCGAATGGTTTATTTTTTTACAAGAATTATCCACGCTGCATTGAAATCGGCTTTCGGTGGCATCATTTCATGCTGATTGATTGTTGACAACCTTAGCGCCGAATTTAACGTACTTACCTTCTCCGTCTTTCTCCAGCTCACCCAAACACATCTCAATTTCAACCTTCTACAACACGAACTACCCAAACTACGCAAACGACGTTCCAAGAACGAATATGGCCTCAAAAGACACTTCTCACGACGCTCCGGCCGTCCTGCCGTACAAGGATGCATCACTGCCAGTTGATAAACGAGCCGACGACCTGCTCTCGAGAATGACGACGGCGGAGAAGGCGGGGTTGCTCTTCCAAGACATCATCCTGATGGGCCCTGGCGGGCAGCTTGTTTCTGAGCACAACGCAAAGTTCAATGTGCCACCAACAAACGAGGTTGTGGGCAACAAGCTCATGAACCATTTCAACCTGCTCGGGCCTATCACAAATGTCCGTGAAATGGTCGAGTGGCACAACCGTCTGCAGAAGCTTGCCCAGAAAACGCGTCTGGGGATTCCCGTCACCTTGTCAAGCGACCCGCGCAACCACTTTGCCGACAACGCCGGCACGGGCTTCAATGCCGGCGCCATGTCTCAGTGGCCGGAAACACTTGGTCTTGCCGCGCTGCGATCCGCCGACCTTGTCGAGAAGTTTGCCGATATTGCCCGCCAAGAGTACCTGGCCCTGGGAATCAGGCTTGCGTTGCATCCGCAGGTCGACTTGACTACCGAGCCACGGTGGTCCCGGATTGGCAAAACAATGGGTGAAGATGCAGACCTGGCTTCAGATCTTGTCGGTGCGTACATTCGTGGATTCCAGGGTCCCAGCCTAGGCCCGAAGTCTGTCACGACGATGACCAAACACTTTCCCGGAGGCGGTCCCCAGAAGGACGGAGAGGACCCTCATTTTGCCTATGGACGCGAGCAGGTATATCCTGGTAACAACTTTGACTATCATATGAAGCCATTCGAGGCAGCCATTGCCGCTGGAGGAAGTCAAATGATGCCATGTAAGAAAGTCCCCCGGTCATGCAGCCTGTAATATGAGTCTTACTGACAATGCCATTTTATATCTATAGACTACGGCATGCCGGTCGGCACAGAATACGAGGAAGTAGGCTTCGCTTTCAACAAGGGCGTCATCACTGATTTGCTTCGAGAGAAGCTGGGCTTTGACGGCATCGTCTGCACTGACTGGGGTCTTGTGACGGACAGCACGATCGCCGACCAAGACATGCCAGCACGGGCATGGGGCGTAGAGCATCTGGGCGAGGCCGATCGTGTACTCAAGGTTATCGAGGCCGGCTGCGACCAGCTTGGTGGAGAGTCCCGTCCCGAGCTAGTTGTTCAGCTAGTGGATGAGGGCCGCTTGTCTGTGGAGCGCCTCGATGCCTCTGTCCGCAAATTGTTGCGTGAAAAATTCGTGCTCGGTTTGTTTGAGGATCCGTTTGTCGACGTCGACGAGGCTCTGAGGGTAGTTGGCAACGCCGACTTCTTGGCACAAGGACTGGATGCCCAGCGCCGAGCATTCACCCTTTTGACGAACAAAAACGACTACCTCCCGCTGAAGGACTCGCAAGGAAAGAAGGTGTACGTTGAAGGCATCGACCCGACTTTGGTGACAGCCAGAGGATTTTCTGTGGTATCCTCGCCGGCAGAAGCAGATCTCGCTCTTCTACGGCTGCGGGCGCCCTACGAGGCTCGTCCTGGTGGGTTTGAGAGCATGTTCCACGCAGGTTCTCTCGAATTCTCGGATGCCGAAAAGGAACGGCAACAACGAATTTACACAGCTGTGCCGACCATTGTCGACCTCTACCTGGATCGCCCGGCCATTGTTCCGGAGATCGCTTCATCGGCGGAAGCATTGATGGTCAGCTATGGCAGCAGCGCCCGTGCCTTCTTGGACGTGGTCTTGGGGAATGCAGCACCGGAGGGGAAGTTGCCGTTCGACCTGCCTTCGTCGATGAAGGCGGTTGAAGAGTCTCGTTCTGACGTTCCCTACGATACAAAGGACCCGGCTTTCCGATTTGGCCACGGATTGCGATATGCCGCAAAATGATCATAAATATCGCCCTCATGTGAAGCCATAATTATTATATTTGATAGATAAATTCAGTTTAAAACACATCCTTTCTCGTTAAGATACACTGTTTCACATACGATGTGCTTTTTTCTCACCTCATTTGCCGTCACACCAAAATTTGTATCGTAAACAAGGTGTATCAAATGCCACTGCAATATTATTAGCGCATGAATTGCATTGTCAGTGTTCTGTTCTGACAATTTGCACCAACGCCAGCCGACTCCGGGAATAAGATCGCGCTGTCTAGCCTTTGTTCACCGTCCTTTCACTTTCTAGTTAGATGGTCAATAGTTCAATGCCTGCTAGCCTCGTCGCAAATGAATTTTTTCCATCAAGTTTTTCACCCTTACGACTCGGGAGTTCCGAGTAGGAGCGCTAACACAGAGCCCTGTGATCGTCTGGTTTGTTGCCTCTTTCCTGGCTCCGACCACGGTCATAGTGGCCCATGCGTGTCTATCTAGACTTCTCCGGATTTTATTTCCCAGCAGGCGTCGTGGCCCATGGGGTAACCGCGTGGTTGCATTTGTTTTTATATCCCAACTACATCGCCGATCCCATGCAATGCATCCTCCCCTCGTGGCCCATTGAATCCATGGCGATCTATGATTTAATTCTTCGCTCTCCTTTCTGAAGTCTGAGCCTTGCTCTTTTTTATCTCCTTTGTTCCTCTTCGACCACATTTGCCCACCACTTCCACAATGCATCCATTCTCGCACATCACAAAGCACTTTAATGCGACTCTCGCCAAGTCGTTCTTTGTCATTTTCCTGTCGACGCTCAACTATGGCTTCGACAACCAGGGGTTCGGCACGACCCAGGCCATGGCGCCGTTTGCCAAGCAATTCGGTGAATACGACGAAAAGAAAAAGAAGTACGCCCTCATCACGTACTGGCTGTCGCTGTTCGACAGTCTGAACTACATCGGCTTCGCCGTCGGTGTCATCATCGGCAGTCTTGTCAGTGCACGATGGGGTCGGCGCATGTGCATCTTTGCCATGAGCTGCTGGGCGCTTGTTGCGGCTGCCATTGTCATCAGTTCACAGACACGCGATCAGATCCTGGCAGGCCGGATTCTTTTCTGTGAGTGCAAAGTGTACCTTCCGTCGATGTTAGCCGTGTCTAATCCAAAGTAGATATCTATATCGGCATGGAACTGTCTGTGATGCCCATCTTCATGTCTGAGATCATGCCTGCGCCCATTCGTGGTATTACTGTCGGGTCATATCAGTTCAGCCTTGTCGTAAGTCAAGGATGCCTACCTAGGAAACTGCCTTTGTTTTGTGAGTGAATTTGGACGCCCACTAACATCCTTCATCAGACCGGTGGCCTCATCGTGAACTGCATTGCAAGGGGCACCAGCACCTTGACCACCAATGCGGCCTGGAGAATTCCCATGGGTCTCTTCTTTGTCGTGCCTGTGATCATCATCTGCGTTGTCTGGCTGATTCCCGAGGTATGCCAATATTGATTTTATCTTTGTCGCCGAATATTAGCACTGACATTTCTGCGTCAGTCACCTCGTTGGCTCCTCACAAAGGAACGGACAGAGGAAGCCCGGGCCAATCTTCAGAAGCTCCGGCAAGGTACTCTCACCGATGAGGAAATCGAGGCCGAGTTTGAGTTTCTGCAAACGAGTCTGCGCAGTATGCCTGAGCAAGGCAAGTGGGTGGAGCTCTTCAACAAGATGAACCGCAAGCGAACAGCCGTGGTCATCGGCGTCAACATTTTCCAGCAGGTCACCGGCCAGGCATTTGTCTCGTCGTACAGCTCCATCTTCATTTCTGGCCTGGGCACCGTCAACGCCTTCACCATGGCCGTTGTCAACCTGTGCTGTTACTTGGTCACTATGGGCATTGGCCTGTACCTCAATGACCGTGTTGGCCGCCGCCCTCTTCTTTTGATTTCTGGCGGTGTCCAGTTTGCCGCTATCATGACCATGGGCGGCCTCGGTCTCGTCAATGACCCGTCGTACAGCGTCAAGGTCGCCATTGTCGCCATGGTTACAATTTTCGGCTGCGGCTTCATCTTTGCCTGGGCACCGCTCACCTACGTTGTCACGACCGAGGTCGCTCCGCTCCGGCTACGTGATGCAACCCAGCGCACGGCCTCCATCGTCAACGTCTTCTTCCAGTTTGCCGTCAACTTTACCATCCCCTACCTTCTGTACGCACCCTATGCCAACCTCAACTCCAAGGTAGGCTTCATCTTTGGCGCATTCTCGTTCCTTGCAATGGTCTTTACGTACTTTTGCATTCCGGAGTGCAAGGGCAAGTCACTCGAGGAGATTGACGTGCTGTTCCACCAGGGCGTGCCACTGCGCAAGTTTGGCTCGTACCACACCGAGGATATCGAGATGGATCACGACGGCAAGCAGGCAAAGGGGATGGTGGTCTCTGTCGCCGAGGCGAACCACCGTGAATTTCAGTAATGTTCTGCCAAATACCATTCACCAAAGATCTGCGTGTATGGTTAAAAGAAGCCCTGTTCATATATAAAGTCCGGTGGCCACGGGGTGAAGGCCGCCATGTACATATCCTATTAATACCACAGTAGAAAAGTTCTATTCATATCTCAACTCAGCAGTTATGTCCATAGCAAGAGTATGATTACAAAGGCATACCAGCTGTGAATCCTCCATCAACTGCAATGTTCTGCCCCGTCACCCATTGTGCATCGTCCGTGCACAAAAAGACAACAACCTTGGCAATGTCCGACGGTTCGCCAAGACGCGGCCACGGCGTGCCTTTCTTCATTTCCGAGATAATGGCAGGGTCTTTAAAATTTGTGCTGGCCATGGCGGTCCTGACAACGCCTGGGCAGACCGCGTTGACGTTGATTGAATCCTTTGCGTGATCAAGGGCCACGTTGCGCGTCAACATGGATACGGCCGCCTTGCTCGCAGCGTATGTGGCTTCTCGTCGAACAGCAGTGATGCCGGCAGACGATGAAATATTGACAATCCTGCCCCTCGACCCGGACTCATCAATTTCTTGTTTCAGAAACTGCCGGATGGCCAGTCTCATTGACGTTGCCGTGCCTTTGCCGTTGATGCCCATCATGGCGTCCCACATCTCGTCGGTTTCCTCTGCAAAGTCGCGGAGGGGCAGCCACAGACCGGCATTGTTGACAACGATATTCAGTTTGCCAAAGGTCTTGACTGTGAACTCCATCAGGTTGACAATATCGTCCGTTTTGCCCATGTCGCACTTTTGGAAAGCGCTGCGACCGCCGTTCTGCGCAATCACTTCGTGTGTCGGTATATGCTTGTCGGCTTCGAATCCATTTTGCGACGCTTCGGGCTTGAGGTCAGAGCAGACAACGTGGGCCCCCTCAGCCGCAAGTCCAAGTGCAATGGCCCGGCCCATCCCAGACGACGAGCCGGTCACCACAGCCACACGACCCTCCAGTTTTCGCGGTGCACTGCTTGTCGATGCCATAATGTATCGGTTATCGTTTTGTATTGATCAGATCATGGTTATGCCTGTGTATTTCACTACTGACGGATGTAACTTTTTGGGGCGTTTATCCCCTTATGAGGAATTGGCTGAGAGGACATCTTACTGCAATTGTACAAAACATTAATAATTTGCAATTTTTAACTCGGAAATCGAAGCCGAGGCTTTCCCTGTTGTTGTGCGTTGCTGGCTCTGCACTCCTCTCAGTAACCGCGGGAATGGCAAATGGAGATGTCGATATGTATACCAAACAAAGGTGTCTCCAACACCGAAGTCTCACCGAAGATACAAAGTACCCTGCAATTACCACTCGGAATGTCCATCAACGCAACGTGAACTCATCATATCCGCCAATCAGGTAGCTTTTTTTTTCGTTTTCTACGTAGTTTGTAAAATGTGCAAAAGTCAAATGTCTTCATACGATCTGCATGCGTTTCTGTGGGTTACCCCATGGGGAAGACTGCCGTTAGTCTCAGGCACATAAATTCCTTGTGGTCCGTATCGAAAATCTGGGGACGAAGATCAACAAATGTTTAAAAAGACACGCAATACAAAACTCTAGCTATTCAATCAGCCATTCACGTCGACGTCGATATCGACATCAATATCAACATCAACAATCTCGCTCACGATGGGCAGGGCATACAATTGGGCCTGCGTGGCCATTGCAGGCTGCGGCAGTGTTCTCTACGGCTATGATTCTGCAGTCATCGCCGGCACGTGAGTGAAGGCAATCCTAGTACTATTGTTCAAAGCGATGTTCTTCTAACGTTTCGCCTTCCGCAGGTTTGCACAACCTGGCTTCCTAGAATATTTCAATCCCAGCACCACGATGCAAGGGTGGGTCAACACAGCCATGTCAGACAGCGTTGCTCTGCTCTTACCAACAATTTTCTGATGAATTTAGTGCAATTGGGTCGGCATATTTTGGTGGCCTTCTACTGGGTCTTATTTTCGTCTCTCTTCTCGCAGACCGGTTCGGCAGAAAACGCACGATCCAGTTCGGTGCCGTCGTTGGCATCGTTGGCGGTATCGTGCAGACTGTGGCCACAAACATTGCAACATTCTTGGCTGGCCGTGTCATTGCCGGGATGGCGTCAGGCATCATGCTAACTACAGTCAATGTGTATCAAGCCGAGATCTCTCCTCCAGAGCTCCGTGGTACCATGGTGGCGGTCCAAATTGTGACACTCAACGTTGCCGGTACAATTGCCTCCTGGATAGGCTATGGTTGTTACTTTTCTAAGAATCATACCTTCCAATGGTGAGTCAAGTTACCAGCATCAAATTCAATTGGCATTTCCCTATGGTTCAGACAGATCCTAATGAGTGGTACTTCATAGGCGGTTCCCAATTGCTCTCCAGATCCTTCCGGCATTCTTCCTGATCTGTGGATGTTTCTTTATTCCCTTCTCTCCGCGCTGGCGTAAGTCTTTTCCGCTGAAAATTCGTAGTCCATCACTAACACAGAATCCGGACAGTTGTATCTAAGGGCCGGCATGATGAGGCCAAGGCAATTCTCCGTCGACTCCACGATGATCACCAAGACCGCACCTTCTGGGAGAAGGAGTATCTTCAGATCTCCGCCCAGATTGCCTTTGAGAAGCAAGAAAAAGAGGCATCCAACTGGACACATATGTTTACCAATGCCAAAGAGCTTCGCCGCCTTCTCATTGCCGTTGCAGCATTGGTTTCTGTCCAGACGAATGGCGCGCAAACGATACAGGTCTACCAGACGGTTTTGTATTCTGGCCTGGGCTTTTCCACCGAAAGGACCCTACTCATGGCCGGTGTTTTTGGTATCATCAACACTCTGGGTGGCTGCACTAATCTTGTGCTCATTGACCGTGTTGGCCGCCGCAAGTTGTTCTTGACTGGTCTTTTCCTTCTTTCCGTCTGGTTGGGCGTCTTCTCAGCTGCATCCGCCGAATATGCCAACACCGGCAATCCAAGTATGGTCCCTCATTCGTCCCACCCTAGTCTCAATAAATATGCTAACACTACTTAGAATGGGGCCAGACCGGCGTTGCCTTTGTCATGATTTTTATTTACACGTTTGGATCAACATATGCAGCTTCTCCTTATGCATATGCGGCAGAAGTTCTGCCAACAAAGAATCGCGCTGTCGGCGTTGCGTTGGCCCTCTTCTGCGCCAACTCTGTCACCCTCACTTTCAGCCAGACGCAGCCCATCGCCCTGCAGACTATTGGTTGGAAATTCAACCTGGTGTTCATCGCCTGTAACCTATTCTTCCTTCCAATTGTGTACTTCTTTTTCAAGGAGGTGAGTTAACCCCCATTGTTCAGAGATTGTTAAGGTCCTAAAGCTAACAACTTGTATTACAGACCAAAGGACTCACACTTGAGGAGGTTAACTTGGTTTTTGGCGAAAGTGTTGAGGTATCCATGCAGGAGATAACAAATGGGGGCGAAAAGGTTCCTACAGTTGAACATGTTGAGGCAGAGCCTTGATTATCATGCGCCATCACCACACGCCAGGTACACTTCGACATATCCCATCAGCTAAGCAATTTTGATGACATGTGATGTGCGTATTTTTTATGCTATTTTGTTCTCAGATCACAGCGTCATCATTGTATTTTTGGCAACTTTTTTTTGGTTCTATGTTGAGATGTTCATATTCTATTAAATCAAATATATGTTTAAAACATATTGGTAGTCTACCGAAAAAAGAAAAGAAACAAGAAAAGAAACAAGAAAAGAAACAAGAAAAGAAAAAAGAAAAGAAAAAAGAAATGAAAAAAAAATGAATACAGCATAATAGCTAATTCAAACCACAATTTTCTACATGTTGCTTATGGCTGCCTTCAACTTAAATTAGGCCCTGTGTCATATTCCCCGTTGGTGCATTTCCATTAGTTGGCTCAATTCTGCTGTGTGGACTCGAACTTCAGCTTTTCCCGCTTCATGCACATAGATACCACAATAAGCATGGCGCCGGCAACCAAAACAGGGATATATGTCGCCTGGACTGCCTCCGTGATTGCGCGTATGGCCCTGGTACGAATCTCTCCGTCAAGGCTCTCGAACAGGGCACTGCGAGACCCAGCCACGACGCTTTGGATGTCGGCATCAGAGTAGCCAAGGCCATCAAGAACGCCGTGGAGCTTTTGGGTGGCAACACTCTGAAAGATTTGTCCGGCAATGACGAGGCAAAGGACCTGGCCACCAATCTGGCTGACATTCTGGATACTGATGACATGGCCAATGTCGGTAGGGTTCTCAACGACAAGCGTACCCACTTGAAATCCAGCCTGTACGAGGAGTCCCGTGCCGACTGCCCCAAGGACGGTCAATCCATAAATGGTCGACATGGACGTATCCGGGTTCAGATATCTGTAGAGTAGCGAGCTAGAAAGTGTAATCAGGATGCCTCCTCCTAGATAGACTGGCATGTAGTACTTGACGAGGCGGAGGAAGAAGCTGCTAGCCAAGTTCGTACTAATAGCGACGAGAACAAAGGGAAGTAGCCGAACAGCTGCGATAAGTGCGGAATCGTTTTGGACAAATTGAAAGTAGACGGGAATGTAGTAGGTCGGGATGAACATGGTAGAGATCGAGGCAGAGGTCGAGATAAACAGGAGAATTTGTGTCCGTGAGCCGCGTGCCCCAGGTGCAATGAGATGCCCCGGGAATGACCGTGTTTCCGGTGTTGTGAATATGCAAAAGTATTGTTGGATGACATATCCAACGGTGAGTACGCCAAAAACCGTCATTGTAGCAATCGTTCGTTTGTCGGACCATGGCCAGTCTGTGCCCGCCGACAAAAGAGCAAGCGCAAGGCTCACCCAAGCGCCGGCGCTCAAGGCAAATCCGACGTAGTCCAGGCTGGCGAGGCGGGAACGAACGGACAAGTATGAACCGTTTGCCATGGCAGCAGCTACGCTTGGAGGCGTGACTGCCGGAAGGTAAAACAGATAGATCGGTGCAGTAACGGCCCCGATGACGAGGTTCAGGTAGAATGCCCAGCGCCACGTGGCCGGAGAATCACTGAAAGCGCCTCCAACCACGGGACCCAAGACACTGCCAATGCCCCAGACAAAAACAATCCCTGTTATGTAGGCCCCGCGCGTTTTGGGAGGTGTAAGTGCAGAGAAGTGGGTCAATCCACCCAAATACATCCCAGACCCGCCCATGCCCGCAATAACACGGCCAACGATCAGCATGTCCATGTTCTGAGCACCGCCGCACAAAGCTGAGCCGACCTCGAAGAGAACAATGCCACCAATGTATGCCCACTTCATGTTGAAATGAGTAAACACAGAACCATATGGCAGTCCGACGGCAATCGAGCCGAGTGGAAATCCGGCTCCTAGCCACGCCAATTTGCCGACGGTGCCAAAGGTCTCGACCACAGCGCTCTGCACGTCAGCTGCGATCGTTGTGTCAAGGCCGTACATGAAGGTGGAGAGGTAAAGGGCGATGCAGACGAGAATCCAGCGGAACCCGGTGGTTTCTTTAGCGGCCAGGACGGTGTCATCGGAAGTTTGGTTGTCGCTAGTTTCTGATGGACTGTGAGGTAGGCTCCCGGCTTCGTCTTTCGTTGGTATGTGTGTGCTCTGGAAGCACAAACCGTCCTGTGCTGTCATCTGATCCCTGAGTCTGGTGTCGGAGCCACCAAGTGGGGGTGGTATAGGGGAATCGATTTTCATGTTGTCGTTTTTATTTTAACTCTATTGTGTCGAGAGAACATGTATGATTGTGGCAGCCAGAGTGATAATACGTCCTGTTGGATTCCCCCTTCTTTTTATGGGCGGTAGAGCGGCACATAATCTTCTGTTATCACAGCTGTTCTTATAAAACCCATATCTTCACTTCTTCGTGATTTGATAATTTAAAACTCTCATATATTTCCAACAACGTGAAATATTAGATATTATTTCATTCACCGACGATAACTAATCATTGTCTGTTGTAGGTATATCGTGGATCCAGTCTGTTTGCAAGCGTCGCTCGCATTTTTTGTCAGAGTGATCCAGTCGGCCTTGGTCGGCGTTATGCGCACGTTTTCGGTCTCGCACTCATTCAGGGCCCGACAATTTCCAATGTCGGTCTAATAGTTATTTTTTGCGTTGTCGGGACTCTTTTGCGCATGCACCAATGTCGTTGGGCGTCGGACGTCGCAACTCATAACCATCCGGCCCATCCCGGTGGTACGCCCCAAGAGAGCGGTAGACCCACAATTACCCGCTCCCAGCAGCAAATACCGACATCGTTGCTTCCTTTCGTAGAATTTGCCTGACAAACACAACAACCATAAACATGGCAATTTCCTGAAACGGAAAGAGCACCAATTTAGATTCACGTGTGTTGGCCCAAGAAGAAATTAACTTTGTGCGCCGAAATTTGTCTTGCTATATGAAACCCTTCAAATCCCGGTCATGATTAATCGGTCATCAAAGCGAGCACCATGGCATTCCATCCGATGCATGGCATTTTGGCAAATATCCCTCGGATCCCAACCGTTTCTGGATTACAGAGCATATCTGAAATATTTGTTCTGCTTGTCAGTAAGGTCTTTAAAGGACAGCTTGCTTCGCTCGGCCTCGTCCATATCCATAGCGTCGCGCTTCTTATTCTCCCGGCGCAGCACGAGATACAAAGCAGCAGCGCTCAGAAATGTGATTGAATAGCTAAAGTGAGTATTGTTAGTCTGGGGATGGGTTAAGAAGAATGATACCTGGAAAGTTCGGACTCACCATCCAAGAAGGCCACCCCACAGGGCAGGGTAGTGCTGCTTCACTGTCTGCGATCGGATCATCTGGGGACCGACAATGTTTCCGACGCAGTAGGCAACGAACAGAACACCGGACATGAAGCTTTTCTTTGTTCCACCAGCCGTGTTGGTGGAAGCAAGAACGAGAGACATGCTGACGATGGGACTGAAAAAGCCCATGAGAGAATATCCAACGACGGGTGCAGCAGCATGGTTGGACCAGTGTGATTTCCAGATGATGATGAACGCGGCCATTGTCGGCAGGCATGCGGCCATAACAATAAACAGGCGGATATTTGGGATCCGTGAGCCGAGCCATCCGGAAAACAACATTGCACAGCCGCTGATAATGCCAAGGGGAAACTGCAGAAGAATCGAGTCCAGGGATGAAAAGCCAAAGGTGGACACGATGAGAGGGCCAAATCCAGTAATGGCGCCATTCACGGTATATCCCGAAGCCATGATGATAGCAATCAACCAAACCTTGATGTCGGTGACGGCCTCTCTAACCTGCGACATTTTGATTTCGGGGTTGCGGACGCCTGTCTGGCCGGCACGAAGACGTTCAACAGCAACAACACGTTCGGCCGGTGTCAAAATCCATGCATCCACTGGAGAGCTTGGGATGAAGAAGCCGACGATGCCAAACAGGAATGTCAAGGCGCCAGCAAAAATGTAGATGTACTGCCACGAGTGTAGGCCGCCTGATTTGATTTGGGCAAATCCATAGTTGAGTGAGCCACCAATGACCACAAACCAGCCTGAGGCCGTCCACCACCAGCTCTGGCGCAGCGTCTGCTCTGACTGTGTGTAGAAGGAGCCGACAATCATCAAAAACGATGTAGGGATGATGGACTCGAAGAAACCAAGAAAGAAACGCTGGACATACAGCCCCTGCCAAGTTGTGACGCCAGCCGTGGCTGCACACACAACGGCCCACACCATGATGCCGGGACCCAGAACATAACGCGTCGGCGCGTGCTGGACGAGATACGACATGGGGAACGATCCGGCCAGCTGGCCAAAGTAGAACAGGGACGTGGCCCAGCTCAGCCTAGACGTGTCTTTGGCGCCGGTGACTGGGTCAACGACAGCCAGCTTCAAGTCGCTGGTCATGCCAAAGAGCGCTGCCGAGCCGAGAATGGCCTTGTCCCAGTAGGTCAGGCCATAGCCAACCACCAGGATTGGGAGCAGGAAACGGTCAATTTTGCGCAGGACACGCTTGGCCGCCAAAGGGTCGATTGGCCGTCCTTCTTCGGTGAGCAAATCACTCCGTGCCAGCGGTGCATCGGGTGCATTGGGTGCTGAAATGGAGGCATTGTTGGAAGTAGTGGCGGTAGCGCTTTGTTTCTCTTGCGGGAAGCCGGTGGTGTCGGCGACCTCGGGGTCGATGTGCATGTTGTCGTCCGTCGCCATCTTGCCAGGTCAAGTGGAGACCAGGGGCGATGTTACTCGAAAACAACAGTGGTGACTGAAAGGTGTAGTTCGGTACGTCGTACACAAGCTGCTAACCGCGGACGAAGAAAAAGTCAAGGAGTTTAGCGATGCTGTGAGGTCGACCGTCGCTTGTGAAATTGAGAATTCGCCGCAGATTTTTCAGCATCTCAAAAGACCAAATTCTGCGCGAATATTGTGATTGCGAAATCGATGCAAGTAATGTTGACAATTTTTGCAGGCGACCGATGCCGCTCAGAAGGCCTCTGAAATGCGTTGAAATTTGGCGCTCTACCACCAAAATCCACCAATGTAAGCCCCCACTACGCCGAGTGCGGGTAGAAAATTTGCTTGAACTCTTCTCTTGGCACGCATGAGGATCGGAGCTCATTGGTTTTGTGGTGGATTTCTCCCCATCCAGGTTGCTAAAGCGGGGCTGCATACCATTTTTCGTTTATCCTCTTCTCAGCAAAGCCTCTCGAAGCCGTTTCTATCCGACTTTTCGTCAAATTCAACTGCGAAATTCAATGCAGTTGAGTGAGCTGAAGTACAAAAGATGCAGGCATTTTATGCAAACAGCAGAATAAAAACCAATCAAAAATTGTGAAATAAGCCGCAGTAAATATGACCCAAATTATGGGAGTCTCTTATGAAATGATGCTGAAAACACCCACGGTACGTCATACGTAAATGAACCCGGCCACCAAATTTAGAGTCCGGTTTCTAAACGTAAATGGGAAATAAAATGATATGTTCTCCAATTTATCATCGCTGGCTCGCGTGTCAGTCAACATGATTTATTCATTTACTATTTAACGATTGAGTTCAACGTACGACGTTCTTCCGCTGCTCATAAGAGCTTCAGTTTCCCCATACTCTGAGATCTACAGCTGGTTTCCCATCCCGCAATCCTCCAGGTCCTTCTTCTGGGGTAACCGTTGAACTTACGGAGAAGATCCCGTCGAAACTTTAACATTTTTAAACTTTTTTCCCACCTTTTGACTTTTGACGCCCGGTGGAATGGTCTTTGACCCTGGGGCATCCGGGGTGGCAAGGTGCTAAATGCTAAAACATATACGCGGCGCCAGCGATTAGGAGCGTTTTGGCGTTACTTTGGTGTCACTTTGGTGTCGTCTGGGTGAATCTATAGCCACGACATCTGTCAATGGCTGCAAACACTGCGGAGTGTGGAGCGCAACTCTGGGGTAGAGGCGAAACCATAACCCGCGCTATCTCGATGTTTCTTTTTATAAGATGTCGTCAGAAATTCAATTCTTCACATCTTTGATTGCTCCATTTCTCTCCCTGTCATTGTCATTGTCCGATATACTGTCAATTTCACTCATCTTCGATTATTGGCCTCATTGCCACATTCTACTACCGTTTTTCCGTCATATTCTTCATCAACATCACCCTACATCACACTTCACAATGTCATCTCAGGCCCCGCTGACAGTGGCCATTATTGGCTTTTCTGGCCTCATTGGAAAACGCCACACAGTCCATGTCCTAGAGAACAAGTCCACTGAGCTTGTGGCGGTGATTGATCCGTCACCCGGCGCTGCAGCCATCAAGACGACGCTCGGCGTGCCAGAAACGACGCCCATCTTCGCTGATGTCGCGGAGATGCTGAAATCAACCAACATCGCCAAGCCAGACTGTGCCATTATCTGCACACCTCCTCACACACATGTGCCAATTTCCACAACACTCATTGAGGCCGGCATCCATGTTCTTGTCGAAAAGCCCATCAGCGATACCATTGAGTCCGGCCGCGCTTTGGTCGACCTCGCCCAGAAGAACAACGTCCACCTGCTTGTCGGTCACCACCGCCGTTTCAACCCATATATCGTGGCCGCTAAGAAGGCCATGGTCGAAGGAATTGTCGGCAACGTGCTGGCGGTCTCGGCCATCTGGGCCCTGTTCAAGCCTGACCCGTACTTTGACGCCGACCCGGCGCTTTCGTGGCGCAAGAGCCGGTCGCGCGGTGGCGGCGTCGTCCTGACCAACTTTGTGCACGAGGCGGACATTCTGCAGCACCTCTTCGGTCGTATTGTGCGCGTCCACGCCGAGGAGATTGCGCCACAGCGGAATGCGGCTGCGCGCCAGGACCCCAACCACGACATGGCAGAGGAGGGTGTTGCTCTGACGCTGCGGTTCGAATCCGGTGTCGTTGGCACGTTCATTCTCTCAGACTCGGCCGTCAGCCCGCACAGCTTCGAGATGGGTACCGGCGAGAACCCGCATATCCCTCGCGTTCGTGTTGGCAAGGGTGCTGATGAGGACGACGAGATCGATGTGTACCGCATCCTCGGCACGCAGGGCACTCTGAGCGTGCCTGACTTGACTCTCACATCGTATGGCGGCGGCGAGCGGAGCTGGAATAACAAGCTGCAGCGCGAGAAGCTGGCTATTGACACCGACCCGCGCGTGCCCTTTGAGCGCCAGCTGGACCACTTTGTGCGCGTCGTACGCGGCGAGGAGGAGCCCAGCTGTACCGGCAAGGCCGGTCTGGAGGCCGTTCAGGTCTGCCAGGCCATATTGGAGAGTCTTGCAACAAAGAAGACTGTGGACATTTCAGAATAGGGAACATGATATGGAGCATATATCAACAAACAACATGTTGAAATTCAAATAATTGCAACGTGATCATATGCGATACATGGTCGGCTAGCTCAATTAGGGACAAATGAGTAGATTTGACGCCGGGCCTAGCAAAGCAACAGATGTTCATCGCACCAAAACACCTCAGTACAACGTCGATGCAACCCACATCCATTCACATAACAGTACACGTCATATTCTCCTCCGGTGATCCTGCAGGCGTGGTCGGTCCCATGCCGATTTCCGTCTCCAGATCCTCCCAGTAGATGTGCTGCATGAAGCCCGATCTCGGATTCTGGAACTCGTGCGCCATGATCCGCAGGCACTCGTCGTCTTGCTCGCTCAGGGCCAAGGATGTCAGGCCCACACGTTTTTGCTTCTTCCACAGAGTGTTGGTTTCGTAGGCGTTGATGTACAGCGGGTTCTGCGTTTTCTTGAGCTCGGTTTCAAACTGCTCGAACTGCATCATGAAACGGAACATGCCAAAGACATAATTAAAACCGGATACCGGCATCACGCCGCAGACATCGCCAACAAGGTCAGTGCGGATAAAGTTGAGCAGCTCGTCTGCTGCCAACACCTGGTCCTTGCCTCCTTTCAGGCGAGATCTGGTGTCATCCAAGTTGGTTTGCGTGTATCCTTGTCGAGTGAGAGGGTCCATAATGCCCGGAGCAGCTGCTGCGTGCTGCGCCTTTCTGCTCTCCTTTGCCGACGACAACCGTGCTGTGATTTGCCCCCACGTGTCATGTATGCCGAGCAGCTGGGCATCCGTTCTCCCCTTCTCCTTCAGACTGCGTACAAACTTGGTCTGTTCCAGGCGCACTTTGCCAGACACAGAATCAACAACACGCTTCGTGTTGCCCAGCTTCATCGTGGCAATAAAGGAGGGCATTGGGATGTCGACATCCGGGATGCGGTCAATATCCCAGTCAGCGGCACTAAGCAGCATCAGCATCGAGTTCGATTTGAAGAAATCGTTGTCCTTGAGTGCGTTCATATCTGCATCCGTCATCTTGGCCGCCGGCGTCTTCATGCGGCGACGCTGTAACATGAGGTTTGACCGCTTCATAAATGCTTCGTGGAAGTTGTCGTCTAGTGCCTTGCCGTCGACATAGAATGCGTCAGGGAACAGGTCCTCAAATGTCGAATACAGCCCAATCGGCTGCTGGATGTACCCCTTCTTGACCAGCATGTTGTGCAGATGGACCAGTAGGATCGGCTCGGGGAGACGATCCATGACCATGAAGCTGTAGCGGTATGCCTCGATCAGCGCCTCCTCAAGGCCCGTGCCGCAGAGGAACGGCGAGAATTCCCACATGCCGTTGGAATCCGAGTCTGCGAAGCGGGTGGGCGGAATGCCGTTTAAGCCGTACATGTACTTGGATTCGCCAAGCCAGTTGACAAAGTCGTATTGGACGCCCTCGAGAAGATCGTATTGCAATTTGTGGCGGTCCAGGTCGTTATTGAGCACGCTCTCACGCTCAAACAGCTGCTTCAAAAGATCGACGGAGCAAGCAAAGCCGTTGCCGACCCGTTCATTTTTGCGATCCAGGAATAGATCCACGTCGCGGCGCGGACGAAAATCCCGTGCAGGTGCTTTGAGGATATGCCCAAGAAGAACACTGGTGGACCAGCCACGCCAAACCGTCATGGAATCGACGATACACTGTAGCTGGAAAACATGGTGAGGCAGGATCTTGCTAGTGATGTCTGTGCCGGGTTTCTGGAACGCCAGATGTGTGACGACGCCGGCAAACTCCTTGATGCCATAGATACGCCGGTGCATATCCCAGGGGCCTGAGGGAGACCAATCGGTCAGGTCGAGGCGGTGGTGTTCTCCTTTCTGGCTGATGCGTTGGGACACAATGGACGAGAAGACATTGACCACGTCGTAGAGCCAGTTGATAATGTAAGCCCGTCTCCAGCGCAGCCGCTCGGTCGAGGTCGCCTCCCGAAGGTCCATGTATGGCTGCCAGTTGTTAATTTGTGCAAGCATCGGCTTTGTCGGCTTGCCGGTGCGTGTCTTTTGGAAGTCGGTCACGAAGTCAACGAGGGCGTCGTATGTGTGGATCATGAACTGCTCGCGGACATCCACCGATCGTTCGGTAACTTTCCGGAACATGGAGCCGTCACGGCTGACCTGGTGCAGTCCAACCGTAAACATGTCCTGCGCCTTGTCCGGATTGCCGCGCGTGATCGTGTCCATGACTGTCTTGAACGAATCGTGGCCCGGGAACTCGAGGAACATCGCCGACTCGGAGGTCTTGATCATCTTGATGGCCACGTTGGACAGTGTGCCGGCCACAGCGCTATTGAGCTTGCTGTAGGCAACGTCGCGCCAAACATCCTGCACGTAGGAGCGGAGGGCGATCCATTCCTGTGCGAGGGAATAAACAGCCATCAGATACTCCGTCATGATGCCCTCCTTGTCCTGGATGATGCGGTAGCTCTCGACAGGGACGTCCTCGAGGTTAGGGCCCTTCTTGGCAGCCGACGTTTGAGGTTGGGTCTGCGACTGCTTCTTGGCCTTCTTCTTGCCGCCACCCTTCTTGCCCTTTTTGCCTTTGCCGGGCTTCGCTTGGCGCTTCGGTTGCGAGGAGCTCTGTGGGATTGAGCCAAAGCCATCATCCTCCTCCTCGTCGCCATCGTCATCTTGATCACCATCCCCGTCCAGCTTCAAAGAGGAAAACTTGTTTGCAAACAGAATCTGTTCAATGTCGTCGTCGTCGCTGCCAGCGACAGCGTCGTCGGACGACGGCTTGGGGTTCTTCGTGGCGGTGCCCGTGCTTCCTGTGTGAGCTTTGGACCAGGCATCACCACCAAGAGACTTGAATGCCGCGGAGAGAGCATCAATAAAGTACTTGTGGGTGGCGTTGCTTTGCTCAATCTCCGGGTCCGGTTTGCCGGAGACCATAGCCCGGAACGACTCGTACATTGTCTGCCGACTGTTGATCACGCGGTGGAAGAGGGCCAGAATGGCATTGGGTGTCGGGTCGACATGCTGCGCAATCAGCTTGGCCAGAGAAACAAGGCCATTGACAGTCACCTGTCCATCGGTGTTTGGCGTTTTTGGTGCATCGTCGGGGAGGACTGGCACCGAGCTGATCACCTTATTGGAGGTCTGGACAATCCAGTAGATCAGCCGGCTTGTATCCCGCTTGTAGGCGAGGTATGGGTTGTGCGTAGCCATGGCGAGATGTGTCGCTGGTGTTCTGCGGCAGTATTGGTAAAGGTAAAGGAAGTCAAAACGGCCATATTGAAAACAGAGGGGAAAGAGAAAAACATTGGCCGCGTTGGTGAACTCTTGTAAGGAAGGAGCGTTTGCACGAAAACGGGAAAGACCCACTCAGGCCTTGTTGACTTTCTCACCTTTCAGGTGAGGGGCTTGGGAGCGGTGTAAATAGTTCTAGGCGCGCTAAAGCCACTGTGGGGATGCTGTTCATCAGGTTCGCTGTTCAAACTGCGCTCCCAAATACTTCAGTCGTAATAGCCACCTTCATGGTCTTGTGTCTTTTTATATTATTCTGAAAAGAGCGGGTGTTATATTGAAAGAACTGTAGGTTAATTACTGGTTTTTTTTGGTTTTCTTTATTTTTTTATTTTTTTTTACCAGTGAAAAAGCGAGAAAAGAAAATCCCAAACACGTCGATTTACCAAACAAGAAGATGAACAAACAAGATAATCCAGCACACTGCCATTATTCGTACTGGGTAGGCAAATATATATTCATATCTTATAGTACTGTAGGTTCTTCACAAAGAGAAATGGTTACAAGTCTGGATATTCTCACTTTCTGTTGACATGACTGCCGCCAAAGTTATCCATAATTCTTGTGCAAAATGCGCCCATGAAGCATGGCGTCTAGTACATGTAACGGAAGCTCGGGTTTTCTCTGTCGGTCAGATCATCAAAGGCGTTGCTGAGGTTCGATTCGGATGCTGTCCAATCCTGTTCCTGTAATTTGCATTGTTAGGTCTTGCGTATGATACATTGTCTTGGCTATTTGGGGGCTCATACCTGCACAGCATCCTTCTTCTTGTTTTCGTTGCGGAGATAGAACCAGAGAATGACCAGCAGAATGATGATGGCTCCGTAGCAGCCCATGTGGACGGAGAAGCAGGTAAAGTACCGCGGGGCGTCCTTTGACTGGAAGACCTGAGGGCCAATGGTGTTTCCGACGGCCCAGGCAAGGAAGAGTGAGGCGGTGCTGACAGACTTTTTTGTCTGGCCGGCCACATTTCGGGCCAACATGCTCATCAAGATGACGGTAGTGCCCCAGAAAGACAGTGTAAGCCAGTAGGCAAACAAAAGACCGACACGGGTCGACTTGGAGACGGGGACGGCTGTGATGTAAGTGGGTGTACACCGAAACGGCGATGTATTGTAGGTGTGGATAACTTACCCATCAAGACAGCAGTACCAACAATATTTGGCACGAGGAACATCTACACGTGTTAGGGTGTGCTGATCAAATAAAGCATTGCTCAAGGGCATACTAACCAGCTGAAAAATGACTGCCTTGTTGTAGTGGCGAATGAGCCAGCCTGCACCCAACAAAATGCAGCACTGGATGGTGCCAGTGCCCATGGACAGCAGCTCGGTCTGCAGTGTCGTGAAGCCAAAGTTGGAGATGATAATGGTCGAGAACGAGCCCAGGCCGCCAGTAGGGATTTGAATACTACCAGGGGAGTTAATGCCCAGTAAAGAGACAGAAATATTCAAAGATACGGGTCAGGACACGGGCACTTACATAACCTGGATAAAGACATAACACCACACCTGAGGGTCCTTGAGGGTCTCAATGACGTGGGAGAGCTTTAGTTTGCGGTTCTGGATGCCAGTCTGGTTGGCGCGGACACGCTCGATCATGAGCAGTCTGTCCTCCTTGGTGAAGCACTTCGCGCGCATGGGGCTGTCGGGCATCCACCAGGCAACAAAAATAGCCCAGACACAGGTAATAGAACCCAAGAGAATATACAGGATCTGCCATGATTTCAGGACGGAAGAATTGATATGGCTGATGCCATAGGCAATCAGGCCGCCACAGATGCCTTGTACGCCGTTCTGAACATGTTAGCGGTCGTGATGTGATGTCTCGGCAATATGTGGGAACTGAAACGTACCATTCCCTTGATGATGTTAGCATCGTGTTAGATGACAGTAGGGGCTTATTCCAATATATTCATGAGTGAACACTTACATACCAGCAAGCAACGATGACGGCTTGCTCGTTTCTCCTATACCACATGGACGACAGAAGAAGGAATGTTGGTTGTGATACCGCCTCAAACAGTCCCAGTAGGACTCTCAGCGCGGTCAGAGTCGCAAAGTTGAATCCGAAGCATGTCATAGTGATGGTCAATCCCCAGAGGAAAATATTGGCGGCCAGGTACTTGGCAATGGGGACCTTCTGGACAATGAGGACGGTCGGGAACTCGGCCGCCAAGATGCCAAAGTAGATGACGGTGTGCAGCCAGGCGTAGTCCTGCCCAACAAGGTGAGCGTCTTTCTGGATGCCCATGATGGCCGTGAAACTGAGGGCATTCTTGTCCAAAGACTGCAAGAAGTATGTTCCGAGCATGACGACCAACACGCGCTTGTCGATCATTCGACGGAGACGAGTGCTTGTTGCATCGTCAATCTCGATGGCCTCAGAGCCTCCAACATACTCTCGAATTTCGGCGTCCATCGTAGCGTGCTTTTCGGGGAAGCCATCGGTATCGAGGCGCTCGAGGCGCTCGATCTGGGGCTCCTGTTGGAGCGTCTTTGCTTCTGCCATTGTGCGTGGCCGTCTGATATCTTTGTTCGTTTCGAGATTGATGTGCAAGAACTGTTTTTAATTTCTCTCTTTTCTTCCTCTAATCCATCGATCTTCTCGCATGGCATTCCTGCCGTTTACTTTATACTTGTACGTTCCCAATGAGCTTCCACGCATATGGCGCCGCAGCGTGGAAGAGTCAATGGAAAAGGCGTCGATCTCCCCGCAAACTGTCAATAAATCCTGGGGAATTCCTGGGACATGTGGTTTTCCATTTCTATTTTCCTTTTTCCTTTTTCCACAAACTTAAATTTGACAGATTTGCCTCTGGGGTCTCCAGATTTGCGGGGTTATCCGTAGAATATGCGGCGACGGGGCTATCACAGGATGCATCCAACCGTGGCCGATCATTGTTTTCCGGAGCGTCATCCGTCGCGTGTAGTCTTCCGCCCCCTGTCGCCCACACTCCCAACTGACTCGACTGACACCAAACTCACGCCAAACTGACGTCCGGCCTGCATATCTCTTGTTTTCCGGGCCAAGACTTTTCCGATTGCTGTCTTTTCCGCCTCCGATTTCAAAATCAATCGGCGGCCGTCCGATACTTGGCGAAAATGACCGATAAATACGTGCCGAGATACCCGGTTGCTGTACATATCTGTATGAATTTCCTAAAGACCAATTTAACCATTGCGACCATTTGATTCCGTACTCATACAATAGAATTAGAGGCACTCAAACTTACGGATCTATCAGCTTGCACAACACAACACACACGATGGCGGACATCCTTGCCGTATTCACGTCGCCCGATGGCGTCAAGAACACCCCGTTCGAGATCAAAAAGCCGCTGGCTGGTATGAGCCTGCAAGACACAAAGGCTCTTGCTCTCCAGTTGGTCGACAGCCTTGTCAACCTCAAAGATGAGACTGGAGAGTTCCGTGTACCTCTACCCACGGGCGGCTTCAAAGTCGACTCCAAGTCCTGGAACAACTGGGAATGGACACAGGGTGTCGGCCTGTACGGCATGTGGGTGCTGTTTGAAATCACCGGAGACACCACAGTGCTGGGTCACATTCAAGCTTGGTTCGATCACCAATTCGCCAAGGGCACGCCGACGAAGAATGTCAACAGCATGGCGCCGATGCTGACTCTAGCGTACCTGTATGAACACACTGGAGAACTCAAATACCGGGCGTATCTCGAGTCCTGGGCCGAGTTTATTATGCACGGCATCCCCAGAACAGAAGAAGGCGGCATCCAGCATATCACGTTCCGGCAAGTCAACGAAGGAGAGCTGTGGGACGACACGCTGATGATGTCGGTGCTTCCTCTTGCCAAGATTGGTGTTCTGCTCAAGCGGCCTGCTTACGTTGAAGAGGCCAAGCGCCAGTTCTTGCTTCACATCAAGTATTTGGTGGACAGACGCACAGGACTGTGGTTTCACGGGTGGACATTTTTGGAGCGCCACCATTTTGGTGAAGCTCTTTGGGGAAGAGGAAACTCATGGGTAACGATTGCTATCCCCGAGTTTTTGAGTCTCATCCAACTGCCACGAGACGACCACCTCAGTGTCGTGCTCGTGTCTACTCTCGAGCAGCAGGCCATTGCGCTGAAGAAATACCAGAACGAGAATGGGCTGTGGCACACCTTGATCAATGACCCAGAGTCATATCTCGAGGTGTCAGCATCGGCTGGATTCTCTTTTGGCCTGCTCAAGGGCGTTCGCATGGGTTACTTGGGCAAAGAGTACCTCGAAGTCGGCCTGAAAGGACTTGAGGCTGTCGTCAACAATATCAATGAAAAGGGCGTGGTCCAGAACGTTAGTTTTGGCACGCCAATGGGTGCAGACAAGGACTTTTACAGAAAGATCCGCCTGACAGCCATGCCCTACGGACAGGCGATGACTCTGCTCTGCATTGTCGAACGAATGCGGCAATATCTGTAACGAGAATAGACGCAATAGTAACCGGCAGTATTTTATGGTAGAAGGATTACAATAGATTTTTAATTTTCAATGATTTCATGATCTTGGCCTGCCTGGGAACACTTCGGCATGATCAGACATAGCACCCCGGCTTTGAATTTTCACTCTCGAACAAGTATTGGATGCAAAAGGTTTCTACTAAACGAAATGTGACTTGCATAATATCATACATTGGTCCCAACGATATGCTCGTGTCTTATCAACGCCTCTAACACTATCCCCAATCCCCGTGGCCGTCTAATCCTTCTTCAGCGGCAGGATGATCTCTTCAATACCCTGGCTCGTCACGACCATCATCTGCAGGAAATCACCGACCTCAATGTGACGCTCGACGGCACCGTCAAAGGCGTCCTTCACCAGCGTCTCGACATCCGGCCGTGCCAGAGCAACGCGTGGCCGCTCCTGCAGATCGTGGCCGACGCCGCTGCCGGGCACGTGCTGGTTCTTGAAGTTGACCTGGTTGTCGAGGAAGGGCATGATCAGGCTGGCCGCAGCACCGCCGGCGCGGCACTGTTCCCGCTCGTAGCTGCCCACGGGGTCGTAGCTGTAGACGGCGCCCTTGCCCTCCTCGTCGAGGCCGCCCAGGATGGCGTGTGTGTAGTAGGGGAAGAAGCGCTTCTGGTACAGGATGGTCGACAGGCGCTTGGCGCAGGCGTGGACGCTGATGGGCTTGCCGTGGCGGTAGCGGTACATCTTGCAGACGGTGTCGAGGCGCTCCTTGAGGGCGGCGCCGTCGGCCGCGAAACCGACAACCGAAAGCACAATCGTGGCATCCTTCTGGTCGGACGTCGTGCCGCCAATCTTGAAGACCTTGGGCGAGAATCGGCTGTTGATGGCGTAGCCGGCCGTGTGGCGAGTGTCGCCGGCCACAATGGTGAAGTTGTCGCCAGCAATGGCAAGGGTCGTGCCGCCGTTGTCAGTGTACCTAGAGGGGAGGCATCAGGTCAGTACAAGCTCAGGACGAACAGATAATGCTTCAATTCGTCAAGCCGACGAGAGATTGAAATGCACGGTGACATACGGGTCGAAACGGTGTTGCCGTGCGCCCTCCGGTGCTTGCGTCTTGGGGGCGTTGGCAAAGGAGTAGCTTGGTCCGTCGTGGACGGGGTTCTGGTTGAAGATGGCAGCCATGGTGGGCGGTGCTGGATAATGAAGCACGGGGCTAAAATGCAATGTCTATGATGTCGCTCGATCGTTGAATGGCTGTCGCGATGGAAAGGTCAAAGTGTGGTTGATTAGTTGAAGGTGGTGATGTGGTGATGTGATGTGATGGAGCTCAGGAAGCTCAAACATGCTTGGGGGCTTTGGGGCCTGGAGGCTGCCAGCCAACAACGCCGCAACGCGTCCGTGGGAGCCTTGCATTGAGCATTGACATAAGCATGATGACTAAGATCACGTGCAGAGCTTGCGAAGCTCTCTGCCAAGTGTGGCCTGTGATTGGTCCACAGCTGCTCCAATTAAGCGGCCCGCTACGACCATGCTAACGGCGGCGTTGCCCCTAACAAGACAGGGACAGGTCCAGCCTGTCAACTTTTTGGCTGCACCATTTCCTTGTTTCGCGCGACGTATGTCGTACAATCGACGATTTCTCCAAGCTTTGGCTTCTCACGATAATTTCTCGAACCGCAACCTCCCAGCGGGTGTTTGAAAGTGCGCAACTTTCATACCGCGACTGCACGCCCTCGCTACCGCTCCTGCTGTTTTAAGAATTGCGCCCTTCGCTCCTTCCTTCACAACAAGCTCTTGAAGCCCCATCTACCTCTTTTCTCCAAGTCCCCAATTCTACATTGACATCACCGTCACCACATTTCACCTTCTTGGGCCACTTTCAACGCATTCCTCGTCGCAACCGCCATCATGGCTACACGCGACATTCGCCAGCGGGCTCTCCAGAAGATCGCCGCTTTGTCGGCTGCCAGCACCACTTCCTCGTTTGAAAAGTCCGATCTCGATCGACTCTGCAGAGCTTGCCCGAGCCATGTCAAGTCACCGACCACTTCCAATGGCTACGCTTCACGTTCTCTGGCGGGCCGTGTCCCCATGGTATGAAGATCATTCATTCTTCTCACTCCTTTCACCATTTATTCAGACCATTCGCAAGAAGGCTAACACCCGTCAGACCATTCGCGAGTTCGAGGTACTCCTCGCTCTCTGCAAAGCTGCACCTCTTGTTCAATCTGGACAAAGCGCCCAGCGTCTCACCCGACAACTGCTCCCCTACATCCTCGACTCGCACGTCCAGACCTTTGTTCCGTCGCCCTTCTTCCGCCGCATCGAGCCCTCGCCGACCGAATCTCTTTCCTTCCACGTCACCGCAGCTCTGCTGTCTCTCGGCATCCACCACGACGACGTCCACGAAGCTGTGTCTGACAACATTTGGGCCTTTTTGAACGCCTGCGCCCGCACGACGGATGCCATCCTCCCTCCCTCTGCCTCATCGTCCCGCATCCTCAACGGAAACGGCAGCAGCAGCAATGTCAACAGCAGCATCGCCAGTGATGCTGGAGAGGACGACGGCAACCTTGAGGATGCCATCCGCACTGCGACCATTGCCGTGTCTCTTCTCGGCTTTCTCGACGCAGCTGCCGCCCAGGCCGACTTTTGGCGCTCCGGTGGGCGTCTTGCCCTGGTGTCGCGCCTGCGCAAGGTTCTGTCCGAGCCTTTCCTCATTGCAGTTGAGACTGCATTCTCGACCATTCGCAACTCGCACTCCACCGATCGCGTTGTCAAGGAGTGGAAGCGCCACCTGCGCCACTACTGGGAGACCGGTCGTCCTCTGGGCGCCATGCTTCTGCAGCAGAGCTTCATGCAGCTGCTCGTAGCGGCCACCTCACTTCTTGTCGCTGAGGTGTCCGCCCTCAAACGCACGCATGTGCTCGATCTGCTTTTGACTGGCGACGGCCTCCTCCGCCCTATGAGTGCGCGCAGTGGTGACGCCGATTATTCGTCGGTCGAGATCTTTGCCAACGCCGTCGTCGACCAGATGAACTACCTCGAGGCCAGCTCTGACTTTGTGCGCATGGGATCGGCCGCCCAGCAAAAGCTGGCCTTTTCCATTCGCGGCTCTGCCCTCGTGGGCTATCTCAACTGCTCCCGCCTTAACGAGGATGCCGCAGATGCAGACGTCCTCATGGGATGGCTCGAGGATTCCCTGGCCGATCCTGCGCAAATGGCCGACGATGGGCTGTCGTCCGTCGTCCTCAAGTCGCTGGCCCTTATTTGCCGCATCTCTCCAGAATACGCTGCCAACGTCAGCAAGCTCCTGCCGCGCTACATTGTCCAGAGCGGTGCCCGTGGCGTGTCCATTGACATTGCCTCGGCCGGCCTGGCCTCTGTCCTCCGCATGCTGTCGACCGACGCCATCATCACGACTATTTACACACTTGGAAACGTTTTGAGTGCCGGCAACGAGCGCTCTCTTGTTGATGGCGAGTCCGGACTCGACTCCAACGGTGGCAACCTGGACTCGGTCGCTCAAATCTACCAGGGCCGCCAGTCTACCGGCAGCTCCATCTCTCTGCAAATGAACAGCGATGAAGACACGTCAGTCATCTATGGCAACGTCGTGCAGGCCATTTGCGGCATCGCCAGTGCCTGCAAAGACACGAAGATCACAGCCCTCGCACAGTCTATGCTTCTACAAAAGATTGATAAAATCAACAGCACGGTCGATGCCAAGATCATCCCTGCCGCTGCTTTGCTTGCTCTCAGTGGTGGCCAGCTCGAGTTCCGTTCGTTGCTCAAGACTTTTACTCGCATCTGCCACATCGCGACGGTCGAAAACAGGCCCAATCTGCTTGTTGCCGTCATGAACGCCCGCAACTACCTGTCGTCTCATGTCAAGAAGGGCTCCCAGCTGTATGATATCTACTGGGAACACATGCTCGACGACATCATCTCCAAGGGCGATGTGCACCAGACTCATCACGCCAAAGAATCGGACGTCGAACTGGCTGCTTGCGAGATTTCGGAACTTCTCCAGCCTCTGGCCGTCTTCATGTCTGCAAACGACCTTGCCATGGATGGCGCCGTCGACGATGATGCCCATGCCTTGATCCGCGACGCGTGGTTCAACATTGTCGTTCACGGCTTCACGCCTTTGACGCCCCGCGGAAAGAAGTACCTCAACGAGCTGCGTGTCATGGCCGTCCACTCACCACCACTTGTCGCAGAGCAGCGCGGCGAGCAGGTCGAAAGCGACATTGAACTGAACACGGTCCTCCGCCGTGGCATGAGCTCTGAACGCGAGGCGATGCAGAAGAAGACCCTCTCCGAGCTGGTGCCTGGCAAGGCCTCTGAAATTCGAGGCCTGAGCTACCGCAAGGTTATTTTTCTGCAATCCGCCTACCTTGTGGAGAGCCTGCGTGCCGATGCAGGCGACTGCACCAGGGCCATCTCCTATTTCCTCGAGCCCAGCATGCGCCGCGGTGATGTGAGCAGCATCATGGAGGGCATCACCTCAGTGGTCGTCGACAAATACCTCAAGAAGACGCTGTCGGGAACGGATGTTAGCTTTTCGGCCCAGTACGCAGCGTCCCAGCTTGCAGCTATCTTCTGCAGCTGCTGCCATCGCATCGAGCGCGTCCAACAAGCCGCCTACATGTGCGCTGATCGCATCATTCGGGATGTGCCTTCCGCCCTTTGCCACCGGTCGTCTCTATTCGCGCTTCTCGAGCTACTGTCGCTGATGTGGATGAGCTGCCTCGAGTCCGAGACCGACATGTACGCTCCCAACAACACCTTCTCCTCGGTCCGTGGCAACGTCACTGTCGAGCTGTCAGACGACTACAGTCTCCGCCGCGTCACGCTCAACACGCTCTACAAAAAGGCAAAGGCCTGGGTGTCCGGTGTTATCGGTTTGGCCCCGGCCGATGTCAAGGGACTGCTGCAAACATACCTCTCTGAGTGGGATGACGATGGTGCATATGGCCACATATCGCTGGGCCGTTCGTTCGCCATGGAGATGGGCTTCTCGATCCCCTCGAGCGACCAGCGCCTGACGTCGCTCGACCGCTTCGGCGAGATTGGCGTCAACACAGCGTCCAATTTTGTCGCACAGTACACGTCGCGCCAGGAATACCGCTATGCCGAGCCATTGCCAGACCGCAGTATGGAATGGCTCTCCTTTATGCGCCTCGACCGGCGGTCGTCTTTCCTGCCCAACAACAACGACTCTGATAGCGCCGATGCAGTCAGCGCATTGGCCCACATCGAAGAGCGTGTTCTGCACAAGAAGCCAACTCCTTTCAACGACATCCAGAGCATTCTACGTCGTGCCGCGTCCCTTCTCTGCCGCAGCGAGGGCGACCAGAATGCCATCGTCCAGTACCTGGTCAGCATTCCGTTTGCCATGTTCACCAAGGCATCGATCAAGTTGGGTGTGTCGCTGTGGCTTGGCGTGATGCACGAAAGCCCGCGTATGGAGCCCCGCATCCTCGGTGCCGTGCTTCAGCAGTGGGAAGTCAGCATCCAGAGGCGGCAAGGCCTGTTTAACCATGCGGTCACCGACCCAGACCCGTTCTTCCTGGAGATGCAGTTTGCACCGACCGATGCTATCGCCGTTGCCAAGCATGGTCAGCATATACACAATCTTCTCGGCCCTCACTCCCGCCTGCTGCAGTTCCTCCAGAGCCACTTCAATGCCACGCGTCTCGGCAGTGTCGACGTTCAAAAGGGCTTCTTGCGCATGCTCGATGTGACCTTGGATGCCATCAAGACGACCGGCAAGCCGCATCCGATTGCGCGCGAGCTGTGGTTCCAGATCGTCCTGTTTGGCCTGCGCGTGCTGCGCTTCAGCTCCACAATCAGCTCCATTGCTCAGTGGCGCCTCAAGGATAAGATTCTGTCGGCCGCTCTCTGCTGGTTCAGCGGCACGCTCAAATGGACGTTTGGCAGCAGCAATCTCCAGCTCAAGACCGAGATCCGTTTGTTGTCGGATGTCATGGCGGCAGTCAAGGCCGTGTCTTTCATTGGCTCCCATCAGGTCAACGCCCCTGTCAAGTCATTGCAGGCCAAGGAGACACTGCTCCTGTTGCTGCTGGAGAACGAGCAGATGCGACTCTCTGTGTGGGCGTACCCTCTGAACGAGCCAAGCAAGACCCACCCCCATCATCTAGCTCTCACGCACCACAGCAGCAAGGACAGCAAGGGTACTATCGATGCCCTGGTCCCCCTGATTCGCACTGCATGGCAAGAAAGCCCTGCTTTGGCCATCCAGCTGGCTGCGCGTTTTGAGAATCCGCGGGTGCACAAGGAAGTCCGGTGGCTGCTGCTGAATTTCCCATCCAAGGCCATCGACGAGCCAGAAGCACTGCCCATTCTTCTTGATGGTTCCTTACCGCAGGACGTCAGCTTCCAGCTCAAGTATCTACTGTATTGGGCCCCCGTCAACCCGATCACGGCTGTCACGTACTTTATGCCGTCATTCGAGTATCACCCGTACCTTGTCCAGTATGCCATGCGCGGCCTCGAGAGCCACCCGGTGGATATCACATTCTTCTACGTCCCGCAGATTGTGCAGACGCTGCGGTACGATGCGCTCGGCTATGTTGCTCGGTACATTTGCGAGACGGCGCAGTTCTCGCAGCTGTTTGCGCACCAGATTATCTGGAATATGAAGGCGAACGCGTACAAGGACAACGACGCAGAGATCCCCGACGCAATCAAGCCCACCCTCGACGGCGTCATGACGCGAATGACGACATCCTTCTCGCCGATCGACCGGCAGTTCTATGAGCGCGAGTTTGCTTTCTTCGACGAGGTGACGAGCATCTCGGGCAAGCTCAAGCCGTACATTAAGCGGTCCAAGCCGGAGAAGAAGCAAAAGATTGAAGAGGAGCTGCGCAAGATCAAGGTTGAGGTGGGCGTGTACCTCCCTTGCAACCCTGACGGCGTCGTCATTGGCATCGACCGCAAGTCGGGCAAGCCCCTGCAGAGTCACGCCAAGGCACCGTTCATGGCGACGTTCCGGATCAAGAAGTCCAAGGGCAGCAGCATGGGGACGACGGACGAGATGCTCGAGGAGGTCAACGAGAATGCCGCTGTGGCTGCTGCCAACGGTGCTGCCGGCAACAGCAATGCGCTTGTCAAGACGGCCACCAAGGGTAGTGCCAATGGTGCTTCTGGTGGTGCCGCCAACGCCGCTCTTGCTCCCGAAAACACAATCGAGGTGTGGCAGTCGGCCATTTTCAAGGTCGGCGACGACTGTCGGCAAGATGTTCTTGCTCTGCAGATGATTGCCGCCTTCCGGGGCATCTTCCAGGGCGTGGGCCTCGACGTCTTTGTCTTCCCCAACCGCGTCACTGCGACGGCACCTGGTTGCGGTGTGATTGATGTGCTGCCCAACTCAGTGTCGCGCGACATGCTGGGCCGCGAGGCGGTCAACGGCCTTTACGACTACTTTATCTCCAAGTACGGCAACGAGGATGCGCTGCGGTTCCAGGAGGCGCGGACCAACTTTGTCAAGAGCATGGCCGCGTACTCTGTCATCTCGTTTTTGTTACAATTCAAGGATCGGCACAACGGCAACATCATGATTGACGATGCAGGCCACATTCTGCACATTGATTTCGGTTTCTGTTTCGATATTGCGCCCGGTGGCATCAAGTTTGAGCGCGCGCCGTTCAAGCTGACGTCCGAGATGGTGGCCGTGATGGGCGGCAGCACAGACCACCAGGCGTTCCAGTGGTTCGAGGAGCTGTGCGTCAAGGCGTTCCTGGCGTCGCGGCCGTATGCCGAGAAACTGTCGCAAATGGTGCTGCTGATGATGGACAGCGGCCTGCCGTGCTTCAAGCCCGAGTCGGTCAAGCACTTCTTGGAGCGGTTTGTGCTAGAGAAGAGCGAGAGAGAGGCGGCCGAGTTTATGCGGGACCTGATCAAGAAGAGCTATGCAAGCTACTCGACGGGCCTGTACGACCAGTTCCAGTGGATGACCAACGGCATCCCGTATGCTTCAAACTAGGGTTGAGGGGTGGTGACTGACAAGGCAGGTGTTAATATGGCGATGAGTTGGTAATATTAGCTTAGAATCTGATTTTGGTTTATTTTTTTTTCTTTATTTTGGTTCATCCTCATCGGTCTCCCTTTTGGACACGTTTGCCTTCAGCATCGTTTGTCACTAACACAGCTCTTCCAACCATGACAACGTCGCTCGCCCAGTCATTGTCAGTGATGAAGAGGCACGAAGATCAACAAAATCGACGATATAAAAGAGCATATATCAGCCGGTTATCGTGACTTCAGACCCTTGGCATGCATTCTTTTCTCACACCATCAAGCACTTCATTTCTGATCATTTTCATACAGCATCCTGATCTACATCCATATCAACAACCACCATGATCGCTGCCCGGCAGCATATCCGGGACTCGGATCCGTGAGTATCGCCCTCTTCTACGTTCATGGGAAGAAGAACACATCCAACAGAAGATTAACACTTTTAAGAACCGATTTCCCGCAGTACACATTTGTGTCCGTCTGGGGCGTGGAGGTCAAAGCCCCCACGCGTCTCCTCATCCGAGGGTCGCCGTATTGGACAGCACGGGTGGCTGAGCATGCGTACGTCTTCAACACGATGCCGGCCTCGCGTCCACGTCCACCGATCGTTCTGGCCGACACGATCCCGGGCCTCGGCCTCGACTACACGGCCTACGACTTTCTGGTCTACGTGGGCCTGCTCGACGCCGAAGACTACTTGCAGAGGTCGCTCGCCGCTGGTCTCGGCAAGCCCAAGCCGCTGCACGGGCCGCTCTTTGAGAGTTTCCGGGGCACCACCCTTCCGACGCCGTCGGACGAGACGCTGGACAAGGCGGCGACGATGGCCGTCTTCTTTGACCGTGGCGATCTGGTCGTCCAGATCCCGGAAGGATACACGGCGAGGGAGAATTATACGTACTACTGCTATGGGCGGATTCCTCCTCGGGGCACTCCAGAGCCCGAGCGTCAGTACCGTTCATCGCCATTTTCTGGAACAAATGGCGTGCCAGCGCTGGTATCAGCAGACCACCCTACGTTCTCTGGATCATTCCCTGGATCAGCATTGACGCCGGCGCCAGTACCTTGGACCGTCCCATTGCCGCCGGAGACGGGCGTTATTTTGCCTCCGATCCAGACAGGGCCTCTACCGTCATTGTCGGCTGTATTTCCCGAGTTTGAGTTTGCTAGAAACAGCTCGCCACAGTTTCCTCAGCGTTCCCAAAGTCGATGGTCAGGCTCGGCCGAAAGCCGGTTCCAGCCGTATGCACTAGACGGGCCACGCCTTCATACCGCGAACCAGAGGACGCGGACCGCCGCAACTCGGGACGGTACTTCAACACAAGAACCACAGAGATCGACGACCAGGCAAGAAAATGACGGCGAGTTCCGTCATGACAATGAGCAGTGGGGTCAAATTGAAAACGGAGGGCAGTCACATGTTGCCAATGGAATTCAGGGATCCTGGCAGGAACATGGATACGACCGTAGTGAAGAAAGCCACCAACCGACAGAAGAGGCACGCGGAGCTGCAGGAACAGGGGAAGACAGTTCTGAAGGGCGCTAAAGCATTGCCTTTGATTGGAACAGTGAAATGCGCATGATGGGATGGTTTTAAAGAACACAAATTAGGATAGATTTTTGTTTTCAACCACGGATCTAGACCCGAAATTGAATATGTAGGCGTATTTAGAGTATCCAGGGGCTTGGTCAAAGAGATGTCGGGAATTTAATTGTGACCAGTGCACGCGAAAGGCTGTGATTCACATTAGCGTTTGTTTATATGGTGTGTGTAGAGTGTTGTACTCAGTATTAGCTTGTGCTATACTAAATGCACACCTGCCACTTCCCCGCTAAATTTTAGTGCAAGGCTGTGCCAGTCAGTGACTCCTTCCCGTCCAACCTCAGCCCACGAGGCCAACCGCATCGCACCTGCCCCCAATTACTCCCATTGAGGCTCGACGTGCATGCCCAATACAAATAAGATCATCACGATGCCTCTTTGGCCTCATTCTTCTCCTTTCAACACTTCATCTTAAACCACAGCGAGAACAAGTCGCCACAACCAGCTCGGCAACCAAGTCCACCCCACATCTCAAACTCACGATCCCACGGATTCACGAACCCACGAACCATCCAACTTTATCCCACCTCCACCCATGGGCGGTGCTCTCTTCGCCTCTGGGCAGAATGCCCTCTACACGCCCCGAATGGCCCGGGTGGTCTACACTGCTGTCCGCGACAACTGCCATGCCGTCCTTTCGACGCTCTTTTCGGTCGTCGCGACACCCATCGAGGGCCCCGGAAAGACCGATTTTGGCGACATTGACATCCTTGTAGCCCTGCCCCACGACACAACCCAGCCTCTGAATGATCCAGACGGCAAGCACATTCTCCAGGATGCCATGGCTCGGCTCGGTGCTGTGCGCACGTCCGCCCAGAAAGGCAAGGCCTCCATGGCCATCCCGTGGCCGGCCGAGTTCCTGCCACTGGCTCCAGCTAGAGAACCCGAGAGCTCAGGTGAAAAGAGCGACGGAGTGGACGACACCCCCCACATTCAGGTCGACCTTGCATTGGCACCGTCACTCCCACTCCTCCACTGGGCCCTGTTCAAGCACGCCCACGGCGACTTTTGGAACATTGTGGGCGCGTCGATCCTGCGGCCGCTGGGCCTGACGGTCGACGAAACGGCGCTGTGGCTCAGAGTGCCCGAGATTGAGCAGAAGGACCGCAAGCGCGCCAAGGTGTTTTTGAGCGATGAGCCGGCAGAGGTGCTTCATTTCCTCAGGCTGGAAATGATTGACGACAAGGGCGCCCGCATCTGGGAACAGCCGTTCCCGTCGGCCGAGGCGCTCTTCAAGAACGTTGTCGACAGCCGCTTCTTCTTTTTGCCCGAGGTTGACAACGAGGAGGCCCATGTCGGGGAGAGCGTCGAAAACAACACAACCAGCGGCAACCTCAAGTCCAACGACCGCCGCCGGCTGCGGCAGCGTCCGCTGTTCCACAAGTGGGCCACAGAGTACCTGCCGTCGCTTTACGAGACGGACAACGACATTCCCTCCGTTGCCAACAGCCCCTCCTCTGTGCCCACCCGCGAGAGTGTCCGCGCTCTCGCTTTTGGCTACTTCCCCGGCTCGGAGGCCCGCTTCGAGTCTGCTCGCTCCAGCTACATGCGGGAGCAGCACCTGCTGGCCATCAAGCGCGCCGTCAAGGCCGCCGTCCCCGACGATCTGCCCTCGATGGAGCGCGGCGAGGTGTGCGCGGCCATGCGGCTGCACCTGGGCCTCAAGATGATGGGCGCCGACGGCGAGCCCGTCAGTGCCGACCCGCAGGATGCAGAAGACGCTGCGGCTGCGTGGACGGTCGACAGCGTCACTGCGCATATCCAGGCGAACTGGAAGGCCATCACCGCCCAGGTTGCGCCGCTCACCTTTGACAAATACCTGCGAAGTGACCCTGTTCAAGTGTGATCTATTGATCTGTTGATGATCTTTTGTCACTATTTTGTCTGTTGTTGTATTTTGTTGTCTTTTGCAGCCTGTTTTCACATCTCGCGACATAGCCTGTGTTTTTGTATTTTGGATACCCTCATCTCGTCTGTACTCTCTACTTGCCTTGGAGTTTATGTAATTCTTGTATTATTTTTATTAAAAGAAGCTGTCTTTACCTTCCTATTGAATTAATTAGCCTGCAATATTGCAATATGAATCATCCTCAAAAACTCCGTAAAAGTCAACACGCAATGCCTTGCCTTTTGCCTTTTTGCTATCCTTTCGGTTCGCCTGTGCGCCTCTCCTTGACTTGTCTTTGACTGGCCAAAAAAAGAAAGAAAAAAATGCTGTTTAAATACAACTTGATGCATCCTGTTCCTAACCCCCAAACCTGCTTCTCTCTCACACACTACCACCAGCCGCCCACCCTCTCATCACCCACCATTCGGTCGCTGCTTGGACGCACAATGTCTTCGAACCCGTCGTCGTCGAGACCGTCGTCATAGCCCCCGTCGTATCGGCTGCTGCTGCTACTGCCGTAGCCTAGCTCTTCGCGCGCCCGCCGTTCCTGCTCTCGGGCTTCGCGTGCTCTCCGCCAGGCCTCCAGCTTGGACCGTGCCTCGGCCGGCGGCGTCCACGGATGCACGAAGCCCTTCTTCTGGAGCCGCCGCCGGTGCCGCCGCTTCTCTTCAAACGAGAAATAGGTCGGGTCGACCTGCCGAATGTCGGTGCCCGTCGCCGCGTCCCACGCATCTGCCACCAAGTCGCCAATCTCGTCGCTCGCCCATGCCGCCAGTACGCGGCCCTGCCCGCCTGTCAGCCACTGGTCCAGCTTGACGGGGATGGCCGCGCCAAACGTCGGGTCGGCCGGCGACCACTGGCACGCCTGGCCGCTCTGGCACGCTTCGGGCCGGCAGAAGAGCGCGCAGGTCGTGCTCTCGGCCGCGAACCAAATGGACACCAACAGCACCAAGACGCCAAAAAAGGTCAGCTTCTTGCTGCCGTTTCTGCCCTTGTAGAGGCTCGGCACGGGGACCTGGATGTGAGATGAGGTCATGGCAGGCTGAGAGAGAGGTGTTTTTGCGAGTGTTGTCGACTCCTCGTCCTCTTCCTTCTTGACAACCGACGAGACACTGGAGCCCTGGCGTGTGTGCTGCTTGGTGCGCTGGACGGGTTTGGACTGGTTCGTGTTGACGTCAATGGCAGTGCTTCTCTCGCTTTTCACCTCCTTCTTGGCAACCTCCTTCTTGGCGGGGGCGTCGACTTTCTTGACTTCGGCCGGCTTTTCCACGCCCTCCGCAAGGTCCTTCTCGAGCTCGGCCAAGGTGTCGGCAATCTTCTCGGGGTTTGACACTTGATCCTCCAGCCGCTCGATGCCCTTCTTGACCGACTGCACGTCGTGGAGGTATGTCGAGATCGACTGGCTCATTCTGCGCAGCCGTTCCGAGTCTGTCGCGGAGGGGTCCTTTTTGTTCTTATTCGTGTTCTTCTCCTTGTCGTCAGCCACCTCAGTGTTCGTCGCCGCCGCCGCCAAAAGCTCGTCAAAGTCGTCGATCGTCGAGTCGTCAATCTGCTGGTCGCGCTGGATCGCCAGCAAATCGTCGCGTGCACTGGTCAGCTTGGCCGAGTTGAGGAGCGGGCGGTTGCGCGATGTCGAGCGAGAGCGAGAGCGACTCTTTGACTGCGAGCGAGACTTCTGAGAAGAACCTGAGTTGGACCGCGAGGCAGACAAACGGCGGAAGCGACCCTCCACGTCCTTTGCAGCCTCCGAAGGCACCTCGTCACCCTGTCCTTCCGTCTTGTTTTTGTCTTTGCCGTTGTCGTCGTCAGAGGCAGTGCCGCGCAGCAGTGCAATGATGCCGGGCAGCGGCGTGGATGCCCGCTTCTTCTCGTCCGCCTTGGATGACGCAACAACAATTGTCTTGGCCGGTTCTGCTTTCTCTGCTTTCTCCGGAGCAGGAGCGTTGATCACCTCTATCATCTTCTCTGTCCGTGCAGTCACCGGCGTCTCAACATACGCGCCAGTCACGCGCGGTGTCGGCTGCATCAGTGCGTTAATCACCTTGGCCGGTCTGGGAGTGGCCTCGTCACCGATCGAGCTCTTAGCTCCCGAAACAGCGTCGTCGTCCTCCTCCTCCTCGTCGGGCGACGGGGCACGGATCGACCCGCGCTCCGAGTGGTTCTCGCCCGCGGCAAAGAGCTTCATTTCGGCCTCGATGCGGTCGGTCGGGTCGCCGTCGGACTGGGCCAGGCTCGAACGCTTAGTTGAAGCCGACTCGGACGACGGCTGCCGCCGGAGTTGTGCAAAGCCAACGGTTGGCCGCAGGGTGTCGGCGTCACGAGAGCGAGGTAACTTGAGGCTGACGCTCTTCTCAGGGCCGGGGGCATCACCGAGTGCAGGGTCTGATGCAGACCCCAAAATTCCACGCAAGTTGTCGCCGCTGTTCTTTGGTGCTGGCCCCTTGTCTTTTCGTTCGGCGGCCGCAACAACAGAGGTGGTCACGCGGGCCAGCTTTCTCAGCAACTCCTGCGACTCGGTCCGCGAGTGCGTGGACGAGGACGACTTGCGCGAGCCGGCGGGGCTGACACTTGCGTTCTTAGCGGTGTCGTTGTCGCTGCCGCCGCTGTTGCTGTTGTTGTCTTGGGCGCTCAAGAGTGTCCGGCCGCGGTCAGTCGACGATGTGCGGTAGATTGTGATGGGTGTGTTTGGGATTTGCTCGCTGTCATCGCCATAGAGCGAGCGGTCTCTAGCGGCTCGTGCCTCTTCGTCCTCTTTCGTAGGTTTTGGCTTGTTCTCCGAATCCTCCTCATCGCCGCTCTTGCCATCACGATTCCTCTCGGCCCGCAAGTGCTCGTGGCTCAGCTTCCGAGCAGCATCCAATGGCTTCGAGCGTGCCTCTGCATTCTGCTGCCGGATCTCGTCGAGTCGCATCGCTGACAGCGCCCGTTTTGACAAGTGCTGGTCCTCTCTGGCGCGAATCTCATCGAGCGTCTTGTTCGTCCGTTCTGCTGGCAGGCCTGGGCGGCGCTGAGTGGGTTCCTTGGCATCATCCTCTTCGGCATCGTCGTTGTGTTCGTCTTCTGTCTTGACGACAGACACACTGGGTAAAATCTCGTCGGGGTCTGTCTGGTGGACGCCTTCATTTGAGGACTCGTCGAACAGCAGATCAGCCTCCAGCTCGAGACGGCGAATCTCGTCCAGCTTAGTATTCCGCGGTCGTTGGGGCGACTTTGATGGTGATGCGTCGCGAACAGGAGCAAGACGCGGGCTGTCAGAGGTCATGAGGTCGTTAGCCGTAAAGTCTTCGTCCGCATCCCAAGCAAAGCTCTTGCCAGGAGATTCGCCCATGATGGCTTCTGCCGTTTGCTTCGCCTCCAATGAAGGGGCGGTAGCCGATCTGATTTGGAGTGGAGTAGCAGCAGGAGGGCCAGCCACATCGCCAGTGCTGTCTGCACTCTCCAGCTCGGACGATGGTCCTTCACTGGTCTGGGTCTGAGCCACATTCTCGGGTGCAGACACCATCCGCTTAAGGTAGCTGCCGGGCTTGCCGCCTCGTGCGGCTAAGGACGAATGCACGCTCGTTGCAGTTGGTGTGCGTGTCGTCGTCACAGACACGGGAACTCTGCTCTTTTCTGCCCTCTCGCCAAGGCTGGTGTTACTAGCCCGGCGATGCAGCTCCCGGCCGGCGACAGCAATCTTAGGGCTGACACGGGCCTTGGGCGAGAACAGGCCACCCGACTTTTCGCCCATGGCGACCTGCATGCGAGCCTGGTCCTCTTCGTATCGGATGCGTCGGAGGTCGTGCGAGGGGCTGCCCGCGTCTTCGTCGCCCGTGCTTCGCCGTTGCAGCCGCGAAGGTGTGTCTCGGCCGTCACCGCCAATGCGGCGGGCGGTGCGTCGGCCGCCAATGTCCAGAGGCGACTGGGCCAGGATTTTCTGCATCCGGCTCTCGCTCGCACTCATCGGCGTGGCCCTACCCGAGGCCCCAGCAGCAGCCCCGGGAGCCGCCGGCGTGGGCGTGCCCTTAGGTCCGCCGCCAGTTGTGCGGTTCCGCCAGGGACGAGGCGCCGGGCTTGGTGAGCCCTGTGCTGCCATGGCCACAGCCGCCGCTTCCTCCTCTTGGGCCATTCTATATGCGTCCTTGATTGAGAGCGGTTGGTGTGATGTTGCTTGGGAGGAGGGCCGTTGGGAGGGAGAGGGTCGAGGAATGCGCGTGCCGCGTGCCATGTCGGACATTTGCGACATTTGGGACATTTGCGACTGCTGCGAGCTGGTGCTGGAGCGGCGGGAGGCATCGTGGCCGTACCCGTGTCCATGTCCATTTGTAGCGCTGCCGGCGTCGGTGCTGCTGGAGGTGTCCGAGATGGCGCTGGGCGAGGTGGCCAGGGCCCGTCTGTCCAGTTTGTCCAAGCTGTCTGTGACGTCGCGCATGGAGAGCGAGCTCTTCTTCTTAGTCGGCAGCCGGCTCGTGTGGGCGGGAGACGCGCTACGCGTCCACGAAGGGTCCATTGTCGGGGTGGGTGTGTTAATGTGTAGGCGTGATTATGGTAATGTCGTCGTCGACGGTGGTCAGAGGTCGATCAGTGCTTTCAAAGCACCAGGAGCAACATTGTCGATGATTCTGTTGATATTGACAGGGCAAATGAAAGGCGGGGGTTCAGGGGGTGGAAAGAATCGAAGGAAGAGTATTGAGAAAAGAAATATGTGTCAAAAGGAATGATCGAATGGAAGGAAGACAAAAAGGAAACGTTGGGTAAGGGAATGGATGGTTTGAAGAAGAGGCGAGAAGAGAAAAAGAATAAAAGGGGCAGTTGTAACGTGTCGCGGTTCCTTATCGTCGCGATGCACGAAGCAACGAGGCAGAAGGATGGTCGAAACAGATGGATTAACAAAGGAAACAGAAACAATAGAGGAGAAAGTACGACGTAAAAAGGGAGTGTTGATAGACCGATGCCCCTGTCTTGGAATTGCTGCCGGCGGCCGACTTGGTGTTGACAAAAGATGAGGTTGAGTGTGTGTGCAGTGCTATCAAAAAGTCACGGTAGCTGCTCGCAAGGAAGGCGCGGCCAGGGTGCGCGACGGCAAGAGGCAGCGACACGCTTGTGCACGGGCCACGCTAAGTGTCTGTATTGCCCCACACAAGCAAGACAGCGATCCACCGTTGAGCTGCGCGGGCCGTTGGAGCCAATCCAGTCCAGTCGGCCCAATCTGGGGGCCTGGATGTTTGTGAGTTTTCGTGCGTGTTCGTTGGGTGTGCTGTTGTGTTGCGTGCTGCTGTGCATTTGACGCGCATATCTTTTGTTCACGCTGTCGTTTGAGAGTTAGGATTGATTCAAATAGTCTAAATGCACTGCTCTTGAATGCTCTTTCCTCAGGGTATTTCTGTCTGCAAACGACCCGGCAGATACAATCACGTGCCGTGTCACGCCCTCTCCACTGGCACACGATAACGGCCGTGCGACAGGGATGTCACCAGAAGCTGCCGAGAGGTCCGGCTGGGACGGACAAAATCAAAAGAAATACGGAAGCCTAGAGTGGGTGATTGGCTCCCTCTGAACTCGTACTCGGGTCCGAAAGACTTAAATGGCGAGAGTGCATCCAGAAATTCACATCGTGAGAGTGAAGTTCACGATTCAAAGCAAAAGTTCAAAGAAAAACAGTAACAAAAAAGGGGACGAATCACAGCCAAGGCCCTAAAACCCGCCAAAAACCACCAAACACCACCCAAACCCGCCCGATCGACCAAAGATACAGCAAATCTCACCCCTGACAGCTCTGACAGCCTGCGCCCCTCACGCCCGTATACGCAGTTTTTACGTTTTTCTACGTCTGACAGCTGCACGTCCCAATCGCAATGGCTTTGCCACGCACGATCCTTCGACCTTTAGGCGGGTAGTAAGTGCAACCTACGGCGTATATACGGCGTACCCCAGATTTTTTATCTTGTCTTTTTTCTACTCTCTAACATCTGCAGCGAACAGTACTCGTCGTCGCGGCACTCGCTCGGTCTCTACAAAAATGTCATCACCGTCTGTCGCTATGCATTGCCGAGCAAGGATGAAGAAGAAGTGAGGTCGAGCATTCGGGCAGCCTTGACTGAGATCGTTCTCTCCCGCCTTCCGGCGCTGCGTGTGGGCATCGAGGGCGAAGACACGAAAAAGCCCGTGTTTGTGGCGCTGCCGTCGCTCGATCTCAGAGACCATCTCGAGTTCGTGGTGCGCCCTCCCGGTCTTTCGGCCGACGAGTACGACGGCCTCTTGATCGAGGATCTGCGCCGCGAGAACGCCCGGCCGTGGCTGGACCTGGAGACGCACTCGCCGTGGCGGCTGGTTGTGTTCTTGAACTTGAGTGAAAATTGGGCCGATGTGGCCTTCGAAGTGCACCACGCCCTGGCCGACGGCAAGAGCGGACTCGTCTTCCACAACCATCTCGTCGAGGTGCTCAACGCAGGCGGCAGCGCAGCTGGCGCCGAAAAGAACGCTGAGAACAGCGACATCCTCTCTTTCACGGAACTGCCCCAGCTAGTCCCCACGCAAGAAGAGCTCATCAAGTTTACACTCTCGTGGTCCTTCTTTCTCGGTACGCTCTGGAAAGAACTGGGCCCTGGCTGGTTCAATGGTACGCCGCCTGTTGAGACGTATACAGGTCATAAAGTCGCCCTGGAGCATAGCCTCAAGGGCAACTTGCGCCTGTTCCATCTGTCGCCGGAGAATGCCCAGGCGCTGTTGGACGGCTGCCGCGCGCACGGAATCACGCTGACTGCCCTCGTCCAGGGCCTGATGATGGTCCTCTTTGCACGCCGCTTTTCTGGCGACATCGCCCCGTCTTTCTCGTGCGTCATGCCCATTAGTCTGCGTCCGTTTGTCCCGTCGGGCGCCACAGAACTCGATATCAACCGCAACATGGCCAATCTGGTGTCGGGCCACTCGTACTCGTTCGAGAAGAATGTTGCAGAGGAAGGCCGGGCCGTGGCTGAGAATGACGCCGAAGACGACGAGAAAGTGTGGCGGGCCGCCGCTGCTGTGAGCGCCAACCTCAAGGCCGCCTTGTCCAACATTACAGAGGACAATGTTCTGGGCCTGCTGGCATGGGTCAGCGACTGGCACGACTGGTGGCGCAAGCACGAGGGCAAGACCCGCGACAGCACGTGGACCGTCTCCAACACGGGATCGATCCTCCCGGGTGGTGAAGAATCATCCTCATCCGCCGAAGGGACATGGAGACGGACTCGCAACTTTTACTCGCAGTCCGCCATGGGCAAGGACTCGTTGATCAGCGTCAACATTGGCGGCGTCCGTGGCGGAGAACTGTCGTTTGTCACGGCCTGGGCCTACGGCGTTGTCGAGGATGATTTTGCCAATCTCCTCACGGACGACCTCCGTGCGTGTCTTGAACACTATGGCAAGACCGGCCACTTTTCAGTGCCCAACCGGCTGTAATCTGATGCTGTCACGGATGTAATGTGATCTATGCATGATATGTATATGTAATGTCTAATACTTAATGTTTAATGTCTAAATCTAATATTTAATACACAAAACCACATGGATTAAACAGATGATATATCTCTGTATCATTTGTTTCTACATTTTATGGTAGTGTGCACTGATTGAGCAACGAAAGGAGAATAACTTGTATTTTTTCTCACCTTTTGATTTAATTGATTATGTCACGAATAAAACAACTAGAAATGTTACAAAAATTAAACTAAAACTCCACATCCTGTCACAATACAAGCAGTCAAATTAAATGAAGTAAACATAGTAAAAGAGCAATTTATTAAATCCAAGAAAGTCAATCGTTGACAGAAAAGACAAAACGTAGCCTTGACTGAAGTGAATGTCGGACAACGTTAGTCCAAAGTGGAAATAAACAAAGGGCTGTGATTGGCTGGAGCCAAGTAAAGTGGACCCGTGAGAAACCAGCCGACAAAAAAAGCTTCAAACAGACGACAGCTCCTCAAGAGCACGGATTTCCACCGACTGCGATCGCCATTGTCAATTCAATCGCCAATTGACAACCACACAACACACAATGTCATCACTACGGATATCGACATCCTGCTTCGGATGCATCACTAGCGCCAGCCGGCCGCTGCTGGCGAGCAGTCGGCCTGTCGTCGCCTCCGTCTCTTCTACCTTCTCCCCGACGCAAACCCGCGGCAAAAAGACAAAGAAGCCCGACCAGCGGGTCGTGGTGCGCCTGCTGCAGGATATTACGCAGTACGGCCGGCGAGACACGATCATGCGCATTGAACGCGGCCGCATGCGCAACTTTTGGTACCCCAACGGCATGGCCGAGTACATGACGTCTGCGCGCATCCAGGAGCTGGCGCTGCCGCTGGACGAGGCCATCTCGCACCGCGAGCCGTGGTTTGTGGCCGCAAAAGACGGCATCGAGGGCGAGGAGCCGGAAGCGCCGATCGCGGCCGCAACGCCAAAACGCACAGTGTCTATCAAGACGTTGACGGTGAGTTCTCCCATGTGTTCTCGACTTTACGTGCCCCTTCTCGCACATCTACTGACGTGTTCCTTAGGCCGCCCGTGCTGCTATCCACATCGAGACCATTCTCCCTCCCACCCTTGTCTTCTACCGGAAACCCATCTCGAGCGAAACAACGGCCATTTTCGGCTCCGTCTCGGCCGACGACGTGGCCAATACTGTCCGCGAGGTCCTGCAAAACAGCCTGGACGAGGAGGCTGCTCTGGTGCACATTGAGGCGCGCGATGTGCGTTTTGTGGTCGCAGATGCAGAGGGCGCCAGCCAGGACGACAACGCACCCACAGTCGACCGCATCAAGGCGCTGGGCCGCTGGGAGGTCGATATTGTTGCTCGCGGCGCCCAGGGCAAGAACGACACGGCCAGCGTAACACGCTCAGACCTGGCCAAGAACGCCGTCCCGGTACGGAAGATTGTGGAAGTGGTGGCTGCCGAGGAGGGCGCGGAGGCATAAGCTGGCGTAGTTGGCGTAGCATTTGATGTGGTATAAACTTGATATGAAAATAAAAATGTACATTAGCTGTTCCCATATGACATACTCTCAGCCAAAATAGACGTCAGCTTTGGAGACTCATAAATAACAAATTACTGTGTGTAGAGGATTTTGGTGAACTAGAAACGACTTGGATTATTTATATATACAATATAGGCGACAACAAGAGCAGATAAACAAAGACAAAGGAAAGCAAAACCCAGTTCCCCTTTGCTCCTCGCAATGCAAATATATGGGCAAGTCTACATTCAAGTAATGTAGACAGAAGAAGAAAGAGAACAGAGAAGAGAAAAGGAAAAAAGTATAAAATGGTACAAGAGGGTTGACCCTAAAGACAAAAGCGACAAAATAGAGGCAAGATGCCAAAGAGCGATCCCTTTATGCAAACTCGAAAACAAATCAAATCAGACCAACACAAGTCTTTGGATGACGCCCATTTGGACTTCTACTTGGCCTTCTTTCCGCCCTCGGTATTGTAATCAACTGCCCACAGCGAGTCCCACACGACACTGCGCTTGGACGGCGTCTCCGATAGAGCGCTGGTTTCGCGTTGAAGGCCGGCAGTTTGGCGCTGTTGCTGAGAAGAGAGAAACGAGATTAGGATTAGGATCAGGATTACGGCCCGAGCAAAGTATCGACGGTCGCCGCAGATGCAGTCGCTTCGGCAGGAGGAGAAGTAGAAGTAGAAGGAGAGTCTGTGTTCCGTACCTCGGAGGTGGTCTGGGGTGCATCGCCAGCTGCATCACCGGCTGCTGCATCGCTCGGTTGTGCTGTAGGCGGGGTGACCACAGTGGACGGCGCTGCTGTTTTCACTGGTTGCGCCGGCACCGACGTTGGGCTGCTGCCGTGCTCGGGCGTGTCGGCCGGAGCTGCCCTCAAAGAATTTGTCTCGCTGCTAATAGCGTTTCCCCGAAGAGCAGACGATGGACCGCCCGCCGCGTGAGCGAGGGGCGCCGCTTTTCTCGAGCTCGTGCTCGACCGCCGGCTCTCGAGGCTTCGCGACAGAGTCTTACTCACGCCGTCGATGCCCGTTGGCCGGCTGCTGCCCAGACCCAGTCCGAGGCCACGGTGGCCCGATGCCGTGCGCGCGTGCGTGTGGATGTCCGCGACGGCCTCGACGTGGTTTGCAGCGACTGTGCTCTTACCCAGTCCTGGCGTCGAGGGCGCGCCCGGCTTGTCCTCGACCGCGTCGATCAGGTACCACCGCAGGCCGTCGGACAAATCAAAGGGGTTGTCGTTTTCGTCGGCCTCTGTATTCAGGGACTCTGTCTCGCCGTGGGTGGCCTGTACGCTCTTGGACAGATCAACGACCTTTTCCTGGATCCGTCCAATGCGTGCAACCAGCCATTCCCTGTTCTGGAGTCGGTGGGCCTCCTGCTCGCGCAAGAAATAGTGCGGGAAGCCAATGTTGAACGCAGCCCAGGCGCCACTCGACTGGTTCCGGGTCGGCAGGAAGAGGCACAGGTCGCCCTCCTTGAAATGCTTGAACGCAATCTTGTCGTGCGCCTCTTTCTGTAAGGTGTGTGCCTTTTCGCGGTAGTTCCGCACATCGCGCTGCAACTTACGGGCAATGTGCTCAACTTCCTTGTTGCGGCGGTAAATGGTCTCGGCCACGGCGTCAATGTCAAAACTGCCCACGGCCGCCATGAACTCGGCATACTGCGCCGCCTCCGTCTCGCCGTCGGCGCTGTTCATCCAGTACAGGAGCTGCACGTCGGCCGCCTTGTCCTTTTCGCCGGCCCCAGATGTCGCAGGCGGCGCAGTCGACTCGCCCGGTCGAGCTGGTTGGAGCATGCCGGATGACCTTCTGAGTAAAGACGAGGCGCCTTCGCCGCTGATAATGGCCGACCGCTCGGACCGCGGGATCTTTTGGATCACCATCGAGTCGCCGTCGCGCGTGACTGAAAAGCCGAGCCGCTCGAGCAGCCGGCACAAACGGTCGTTCTGCGTCCACAGTCGCTGCGACAGGTCCTTAGCCCGCAGCGTGCGCGCATCGAACCGCGCCGTCAAGCTCGTTAGGGCGGACTGCGCGTCGCTGTGCTTTTCGCGGAACATGCGCAGCTCCTCCTCGACACCGCCAAGGTGCGACTGCTTGGCCACGACTTCTTCCGTCAGACTCAGCACCTTGCGCTCCTCTTCCTCGAGCCGCTTCCGCAACGTCTCGGAGCCCGTCTCGCCGTCGGCAATCTTGGCCCGGAGCTGCTTCAGGTCGGTCCGGCTCTCGCCCAGCTCGTCTTCGAGCGTGGCAATACGTGCCATGTCTTCCGCCAGCTTCTCGCGCAGACGCCGCGCCGCGCCCTCTTCAGTCGCCAGGGTCTCTCTCGAGAACACCATCTCGCTCTGGAGATCCTTGTTGGCCGCCTCAGCGCGCTCCAGGTCGGCCCTAACTATGACCATGTCGCTGGCTGTGGTTTGCATGCGGGCGAGGGCATCAGACACCTTCCCTACAACAGCCTCGATGAGGTCTGCAGTATCAGAAGGTGGCGCCGTCTTGGCAGACTGGCCTCCCTCTTCTGTGACCAATGTCGCGTAAAGGTCGCGGAAGCCCTTGGAAAGCGACTCCTCGGCATCTCTGGCGTCTTGCAGGTGCTTGGCGGTGGACTGGGCCTCCTCGCGGGCTGTCTGCACCTGTTTTTCCAAGGACTCGTTCTGCTCGCGCTGCAGCTTGGTTTCTTTCCGCAAAAACTCGACCTGGCCTTGGGTTTTGAGCGCGTCGTCGCGGAACGTCTTTGTGAGCCGCTCAATCTCTTCCTGCGCCGAGCGGAGCTTCTCGTCGTGCGTCGCCTTTTCGTTCTCGCGCGACTCGCCAAAGTGCTCCATCTCGTCTTCCGTGTCTTCGAGGCGTGCCTGCAGCCGCTTGATCTCGTCCTCGAGCGACTTGCGTTCCTCAGTAAACTCCTTTTTGAGGGCCTCTAGGTTTTCCAGTAGGTCCTTCTTGGTCGAGTTGGTCTCGTCCATTTGGTTGGTTATTTTGGCGTTCTCCTCGGTGCGCGTCTGCAAGTCCTTCTCGAACGCGGCAGAGCGAGACTTTTCGGCTGCCAAGTCGGCTTCCAGCTGCTGGATGCGCTGCAGAGTCTGTGCGTCGCTGGCAACGGCAGCGCTTCCCGACACGCCGCCACCCTCGAGCGATGTCCGGCGGTCGCCCTGTGGCCGTGGCGTGCCTGGCTTGACCGAAGCAGTCGACTCTGCCCTATCTGAGAACTGCTGGCTCGGTGCGGCCTGGAACATGCCACCAAGGCTGCTGCGTGAAGCCTGGCTCTGACGGTGCAGCAGGTCTTCGAGTCGACGCACTCGGCTCTCAGCTGTGCGCAGCTTGTTCTCGATCTTGGCCTTGTCGTCCTGCAGCCGCCGGAGGACATCGTCGTCGCCCCTCACAAGAAGCCCGCTGCGGCCCAGAGCGACCTCATGAACACTCCCGTTCTTAAATGCCTTGATGCGCTTCGACTGCTGCTTTGTGGGTGCGTTGAGGTCGGCAATCATCTTGCCAATGTCGTCGATTAGTGCACCGTCGGCCTTTTGGCGCTGCAGCGTGTCGTACAGATCCTCCATGTCTTTGCGCGTGACATTCGGCCAGTCGGCCTCTTCGCCCAGCAGATTCACCTCGAGGCCGGCAACTTGGTTTTCTGCCGACGTGCCAGAGGGGCCATAGGCAAGGCTACCCACAGACTTTTGCCACTTCTTACGGCGCTTGACTTCCTCGTCATGAAACAAGGCCATCTCGTTGGCGAGCGTGGACGAGTCGGTCTTGACCTTGTCGAGCCACTCGCGGCGCTTGATGGCCTCGCTGACAAAGGATGCATAGACAAATGGGATCTGTTGGACGAGACGCAGGTAGTCAAAGTGCGCCATGTCGTCCTCGTTGCCGACAGCCGCAATCTGCGCCTTGACGCTGCTGCTCAGCCCGGTCAAGTCGGTAATGTTGCGCATAAAGTCGACTGTCTCGATGGCCAGGGCGTTGCGCGACTGTGTGGCATAGCGGAACATGTCGTCCATCTCGGCGGCTCTATTTTTTATTGTGGGCAGGAGACGCTCGGTGTGCGTGGCCGCAATCTTTGATGCCTGCAGCACATCCCGTGTCGAGTCAGCGTATTCGAGTGTTGTCTGGTAGTCCGTGCTGATCTTGTTGGCCACGGCCTTGATGTCCTGGAGCAGCTGTGCGGATTCGCCTTCGTGAGACAAAGCGGAGCGGTCGACGGCCCGCTCAAAAGCCTGGAGGATCTCTTCGCAGCCCTGGAAGAGCTGCGGCGCGTCGCGCTCAATGTCGCCGATGTTTGTGTTGAAGCGGCGAAGTGCGGCTGGTGCAAGCTTGCCGGCCTTGCGCGCCGTTTCAAGATCGACGAGATCTTCTAGGGTTGCGTGTTGCTTCGATCCCACAGAGCGGCCATTAGACGACGCGTTGCCGTTTCCACCGGTCATAAACCTCAACATGGACGGAGATATGGACACGCTCCGTGCGAGCTCTAGGTACTGCTCCCAACGGTCGACCAGGTTTGTATAGTCGACCCGCGCACTCTCGATCCATTTCTTGATGTCGGTGTATTTGCCTTCGGTGGTCCTGACGACGGATTCGAGATTCGCTACGGCCGCGTCCAGGCACCGCATCATGGCGTCCATCTCGGCATATCGTTCCTGGGCAGCACCGGCCTTGCTGGAGCAGTCGTCGGCGACGGCCGTGGCCCATTTTTGGCGGGCATGGAAGAGGTCCTGCCATGCCGAGAGTGATCGTTGGTCGCGGAGATCATTTGGCGGGTTTGTGGCGGAATAGCGTTTGGGAAGGGGGATTTCGAGGCCCTCGAGGGCAGCCGCGGCCGTCGCGTCGGACTGTGTTGTGCGAGCGTCGTACACATAGACTTCCTTCTCGGTCTGGAGGGCGGCCAGCTTCAGAGGCTTTCCTTGGGGCGTCAAAGAAATGATGCAGTCTGGGGGGATGGACGTCTGCCGGGTGACGGCGCCTCTAAATTCGTCGAGCGACAGGAACTGGGAAAAGTCGACGCGCAGGCGATGGCCCGTGTGGGCTATCAACACCTCGTTGGCCATCGCACGGCATGACCTCCGAGCTTAAGTGAGGGTGACTTCTGAAAGCCGGGAGCCCGGAGGTATGCTGGACAGAAAGGCCGGATCGGCACTGGTGATGGGGCGGATGGTAGATGAAGTCGGCGATAGTGGCAAAGAGCTTCAAGGTGCCGTCGGCCGAGGATGAAGATATCAGATTAAGGCGTTGGATTCGCGATGGTCGAGATGATTGAGATGATCAAAGTGAAGCTCGAGAATGAAGTGAGGCAAAGCTCTATCGAAAAGACACAGGGAGCTAGAGGAGAAAGTCCCGAAACGGTCGTGGAGCTAGCTTCCGGTACTGCCTTGAGCTTCACTCGAAGCGCTTGTGCTGGCGTTGGCGAGTGAAGTAATCGAGGCGATGTACGTCGTACTCTGGAGAATGAAGAATGCCGGCATGCATCATCTGTGGACTTGTGGTACGCCGGACTCGAGATTAAAGTGTGGTTCCAGCCCAAAGACTGACTAACGACGTTAGCGCGACGGCTGCCTCGTGACCGGCGCAGGCTGTGATTGGCCCTGTGCTGCTAGGGAGGGGAACTCGGAGAGCCTGAGAGCCTGGCCCCTGAGCTCCAGTTAGGTCACCTAGAATCTTGGCGCCACAATAGCATCAGCCACAGCAGTAGCTTGCTGGCGAAGGGTCACAACAAAGCTCGACGACGATGGATATCGCGACAGAACTGTGAATGTGCCGGCCTGCACTATCTACGACACAAATAACGAGCCACATCCTGCCACCCGGCACAGCTGCGATCATGACCGCCGAATTGAGGGACACGCCCATGAGAGACGCGCCAGACGAAGCTGCCGTCGCGCTCGAGTTTTCAGAAGACGAGAAGCGAGTTTTGGCGCTCTACGACCAGTTGCGGAACATACGACTCGAGATCGCGTTGCTAAAGGCACGAGAGTCGTTCAAAGGGGGTATGTGCCTGGGAATATTGGCTTTCTTAACAAAAAAAAGAATTGACGTAGAAACTATACTAACACAATAACAGACGCGTCTTCAACGGGAGACGTTGCGACAAAGCAGAAGCAGCTTTTGGAAGCGCGGGCCTCGTATGTTCTGCGCAACGAGGTCGTGGACAGCGTCCTGACGGTCAACCCAGTCCTCAAAGCCGTCCACGGAGCTACACAAGCCTCGCCCATTGAGAGAGATTTGCTGCCAGCCATCAAGCAGCGCGACTCCGCGTCCAAAGCCGTTGCGCAAGAATCAACAGCACGGCGCGACGCACGCGACGAGAGTGCCACTGTGTCGGCAGAACTGCGGCAGATGGAGAAGCAGAACGCGGCGCTCGCTGCACAAGTACGAGAGCTTGCAGCGGCAGTTTCGGCGACCGACAACGACAAAACGGCAGACTCCAGCGAAAACATTGACGATGCGGCCCAGGAGAAGAAGCAGCTCGAGGCAGACGTCAAGGCCAGCCGCCAGCGGTGGAAGCTGATCAAGGGTGCTGCCAGCGCCATTGTGGTTGGAAGCGGGGTAGACTGGACGAGAGAAGCGGCCCTTTGCGACATTGTCCTCGACCCAGAATGAAAGCTGTCGGCTGTCAGACGAACAAAGAAGGCTACTAGGATGGAAGCACCAGATCAACGTGCCGGCCGCCTGGGCTGCGTGGGAATAGCTCCAGAGCTCTAGAGCTCCAAAGCGCCGCGCCGGGTCACCGCAAGGACGACCAAATTATTCTGGCGCAGCGTGGGCTACAGACCCGGATCTAGACGAGCAAAGATGCGCGTGGGCGATGGCGTTGTCACGCAGGCCCTATGTTGCTGCACAGAATGCGGTGGATGCATGTACATCATGTACACGGCTCCGAGAGCTTTCGAGCAACAACGGCCAACCAAATATTGAGTAGATCCTAGACCGGGCCTCACGATGCGGCTGCCAAGTCCCAATTGGAGGATGCTGGATTTACTGAGTACGGTGTTGTGGTATTGTGGCATCAAGCTCCGGCTCCTAGATAGACACGCAAATAGCAAAGAAATACGAAAGAATACATTCACATCTACTGCGCGCATTATCATACACATCCTCACTCCAGATACATCATCGCAAAAGCCCATCTGAGGCAATCCATTTCGAGTGTGTAAGTTGCAAGACGCGCTCGAGCTTGACGCGTTCGACTTTATTAGAGGTGCACGTGACTGTGTGATTTGGGTGCACCAAGGCGCGTCAGACCTTACCAAAAGGGGCCAAAATGGGAGGCTCAAGAATGGCAGGAAAATGGGTGCACAAGGTGCGCAATCATAACAAAGCGAAAAGGCAGGCCTGGTGGTGTCCCTATTTTTCGGCGAATAGCAGCGCTACCTTGCGTACACCCCCCTCTCCACCCAAACACATGTTCCTCAGAGGTACCTTTTGTCTTTCGATAGTCCAAAGACTACGACTGCGGTCGCTCCTTCCTTCTGGTTGTCCTGTGGCGCCCCCTTGTTCCTGTTTCCTGCTGTTTCTGCTGGTTGCTGCTTCCCTTTCCATGCCTTTGCCGAGAAGGCGCATCCGCTTGCTTTTTGCCAGTAGCTCCAGCGCTTTTTCGCAGGACCACCCATTCCTGCCTTTCCTGGTCCTCTTGCTTTGGGTGCGCCCATGTATCAGCAGAGAAATGCACACGGTGCAGCCAAGTTCCTTCTTGTCTCTGCGGCTGGAGGCACAGTCTCTCCAAGACTTGGATGGAGTCAATGGCCCATTGACGGCTCTCCCACGCTTCCGACGGTCTCCCAGACTAGGCGGGGCGCATGAGTGAGAGGGACGATTGTTGCGCCATTCGAGACTGTCCAGACTGTGATACTCGTCACAGCTCGATCATAGTCGACCAAACTCGGGATGCATTTGTGGTGATCCCATTTACTTTTCTAGTGTACGGAGCATATTCTGGGTTTAATAGGAGTACTGTCGATGTTAACAGGTCCTACACAGTACGTGTGGATAAAGAGAATATGATGTACGACGTATGATTTTAATACACCTCGTTTCTGTGATATACTTTCTGGTGGAACAGAGCAGCTAAGCAATAAACCGGTGGTCTTTTGGAAGATACCTGTTGCTATTGCATCTTTTTACTGCGTTGGATCAGTCATCCGTGCTCTCTTTCTTTGAGATATATGAATGATCGTCAATGACGAGATGCGATTGTTATTATCTACATCGATTGCATGACAATTGACAAAGACACACATTGCAGCAAAGAAAATACTAGCTAGAGAACAGAGACGGTGTTCAGAAGCCATGGATGTCTCTGCCATATGCTTCTCATGATACGTTTGATACATATATCTAACATCGCCATCATGGTTAAGCAAATAACAACGTGAGAAATCTCCTTCCAGACTGCCAGCATAAAAATGCTCACAAAGGCGACAGCTATCAGAGACGAGAAGAGATCTGCAAGTGCAATATGTCGTACTTTCCAATATCGTACTGTGCAAAAGCGAAGCGGAAGAGGAGGAGACGGGATCAAGGTAGGCGGCAGGCACATACCCAGTAGCTCAGGAGCTGTGCACCTGCTTGGTGCTAGCAAATGGCGTCGACGATTTGGTGTGTGTGCGTGAACGAGAGACGAGGAAGGAGTGCAAGCAAGGGGGTCGTGTGAGACGCTAGTGCAGATGAATGGTTTCCGTGTGAGCGCCAGGAACAGCAGGAACAAGCAAAGAAAGAGCGAAAAGAGGAGAAGAGAACCAGACAGAACCGGACAAAGGTACACTTTGCACAGTGGAAAGCGGCTCTGGTACATCCAAAAGATACTTTGCACAAGGTACTGGTACATAGTGGCGTTGGCGCGGAGATACTTACTCGGCCTGCATGATTAAAGTACCGGTCAATGAGGGCGGTTCGGTGGTTTCGCTCTAACAAAGATTGGGCCAATCAGCGAGCACCGTTGGCAGAGCTCCGGCTCTTGTTTACAGCATCCATTCCTCCCAGCTCAGTGGGCAACAGCGGCTCTGAGAGACTGCGACAAGAAGATATCATCGTCAACAACGACGAATAACATGCCGACAGGGCAACGAGAAACGTCGTACGGCCGACAGATTTGCGCAAATCATATGGCAAAATGGCCTCTGCACATGTTGTTAATTTTTAGAGAATTAATTCGCCATTCAGGGGACAAACAAAAGTGAGAGACGAGGACAGCACAGCACTGTTTTCAATACCTGCTGAAGATGCGCTTCCACAGCACCACGCTGCACTTAGACCAATGGGCAATTTGAAGAATCCGAATGCGTCACCAATTCTGTGCGATACACGGTAGAAACGTGCGAGAAATCCTCTCTTGTCTCTCGACGCCAGCATCCATTTGCTGTTCTGCTGCGCCTGGGTGATTCTGGGTGTCTTTTCTTGTCTTTGTTGCTCTTTCCCTACTAGCCTGGAGCCGGGCCGCTCTAGTAGTACAGGCAGGAGCTTGAATTTGTATGCGATTTCGCAGATTTGGATGTACACAGTACAAATTGAACTGCAAATGTTAGGCGGCACGTAGTACAACACCACAAGTACTGTACTTGGTGTCTGAGCGGCGGCCAGAACACGGAGAAATCACCCTCTTTGCCCCAGGCCAGTCCGCCGCCTGTTGCTCACCCCCCTTCTCTTTCTCTCCTTTCCCCTACCTGCCACCCTCATTTCCCACCAGATTCGTCCCCCTTGGATTTTGGGGGGTTTTGGCACCGCCCACCTACCACCACACACGCAGACACACGCACCATCCCTCTCATTTCTGCCCATTTCACACCAAAAATCGGCGCTCCTGCCCTTTGCGCCCTTCGTGCCTGCCTTTGCAGTCTCATTTGAGTGCCCCCGTGGGCCTGCACACCAAAACAACACCCACGCACCTGGGGCCTGCGCTGCCCATACAACCAGCCGCACACCACACACCACACGCGTAAGATACACACAAACACGAACACGCACGCCCACCCCGCCTTCGCTCTTTCCCTCTTTGCCTGCGCTCGCTGTTGCTCCTCCCTCTCTTTGGTCTCTGCGCACACGCGCCCTCTCCTCCCTCCTTCCCTTTCCTTGCTCCTCGCTCTTTCCCTCCCTCTCAATCAGCCCAGACGGCCCATAGTAAAAAGGCCCGCCTTCTCTCTCTCTCCTACGCCCACATACTCTCTCCCTCTCTCCTCTCCTCTCTTCTCTCTCTTCTCTTTTTGCACGCAAAATCTCCCATACAAAAGCTTCCCCCAGCAAAACAGCTCACACTGAAAGCCTCGCATCGTCCCATACAAATCCACGCCTCATATTCACTTACAATCACTACCATCCACACAAACTTTGTAAGTACTTGCAATCCACCCTCGACCGCTGCAATTCGCAAGTCACTTCCCTCGACGCGTCTTGTCGCCTTTGAGGACTCTCTCGTCTTTCGCCCTGCCAATTGCAAGTCCAGTAGACTTCTTTTGCAGCGATTTTGCGATTTGCAACAACAAGACAGCATTCTGTTGTTTTTGTTTGTTCGTCTGTCGCGCGCGAGCTCAATCTTGCGCGCGCAACCCCAAGTCCAATTCCCTTGTCTGCGCGCGCTGGTCCACCCGCCGCAACAAGATATCTGGACGAGGCAAAACAAGGCCGCGATTAAAAAAGCGCAATGGCACAAAAATCGACCACGCGTCTTAATTTTTGTCAAAATTGCCTTTTTGGTCAACATCGCCAACTTCTCGTGATCAATCATCACCACATTTGAAAGCCACCACCACCGCCACCAGCGCAAGGCTCAATTCCACCCTGCTCGTCGAAATGTCGCACCCGTCCAATTGATCGCTTTTGATCAGGACTTGACTTTCGCAAGAGCTGATGGGTCGGTCAATTGATTTTCTGCTCTCTGGCAAGGTGCCAGCGACGCGAATTAATTGTCTGTCGCTTTTTTCGAGCGACGGGCATTTTTCGTAATTGTCGCTTTGGTGTCGGTGTCGGCGTCTTCAAGGTGATGATGACACAGAAGGACTTGGCCTAGAGACAGACTCGTCATCATTCACTACACCACCTCCTGTCAAACAATACTAACATCCTCCAGCATCATGCCTAAGGCCGCAGCAAAGAAGACTGGCAAGGTTGAGAAGCGCCGGGGCAAGAAGGACCCCAACGCCCCCAAGCGCGGTCTCTCTGCCTACATGTTCTTCGCCAACGAGCAGCGCGAGAACGTCCGCGACGAGAACCCCGGTATCTCGTTCGGTCAGGTCGGCAAGCTTCTCGGTGAGCGCTGGAAGGCTCTCAACGACAAGCAGCGCACCCCGTACGAGGCCAAGGCCGCCGTTGACAAGAAGCGCTACGAGGACGAGAAGGCTGCTTACAACGTGAGTTCTCCCCAGATCCCTCTAGATATAAATAACCCACGACGGTTGACTAACTCCTCCCAGGCATAAGCAATGAGTTGATGCTGTCTTTTTCTTTTATGGTCTGTTTTATTATTCATGTGTTATTCGGTATGGACGGGGCTGTGGCGCGTGGACAAATGACAAGGGATTGAGTTTCATTTACGTTCTCAGGTCACCTGTCCGGCTGGTTGCTTTTTTCTCCTTTTTGCTTTTATGGGATGTATGAGGATTATTTGAATTTATTCGGGTTATGACAATTCTCGGCCATGCCATCTGTGGCTCCGTCCTCTTGCCCGTCTGTTTGTCTTGACTTGTTCAGATCGTCCATCAAGACGATCTGAGTACAAGATGCTCGACATGTGTATGACTAGTCAATTGGTATTGGTGTAAAAACAATGCTGTTATCCAAGTCTTTTGTCTGCTGCCAACTTTCGTGATGCTAAATGAGACGATGCAAGATGAAGGGGATCATGGGCGTCAAATGCTGGATGTCAAATTGATGCACATCAAAACACCTCCAGAATAGATGCTGCTGCCTATCAGCCGGGATGTTGACTGTTCCGGACTTCATGCAACGACGCTAATTAGTCATATTAGTCCACAATTTGATGCCAACGGCCGGGAATATGAAACTATTCGCAGATACATTCAGAGCGACAATCACCACATCCTCGCGATGTCACTCAAAACACGTGCAACAGAAGCATCGCGAGCGGTGGCTCATGGCTTGTGACAAGACGCTTTGTTCCTTCCATTTCAGTATTCATTATTCTTACCGGGGAAAGAGCGATGGTTCAGAAAATGAAAACAATCCGGTCAGTCTTGCCCGATCAGAAAACAGCCCAAATGAGAAGCTGCAACTGGTGCTGTTTCTTTGAGAGGCATAACAACAACCAACACCCCCTTTTAAAGGGGCAAATTCTCTCCATCATTCTAGTAGCATCATCGTGATCTTTTTACTCTGCATTTCCACATTTGTTCGTTTTATTGTCCCTTTTGACAGCCTTCCATTGTTCCATGAGACTTCTAGCCTTCTTTCCGACAATAACACTGGTGTCCCTGGTGTGCTCAAATCTACAATGAACTGGTATGTTTTCTGCGAGCACTTTGATTTTTGAGAAAAGAGGAAAGGCAAAAGCGGCGATGCTAATGCACGATGATTCTAGGAAACGACCGGCTGGGTCATCCCAGACACACAAGATCCGCTTTCTGCCTTCGTGGCATGCGCTTCAGCCAGTAGTCCTCATGCAGGCCTGCTCCTTCTTGCGGATTCTTGCGGCCACCCGTTTTTCCCTTCCCACTTCCCATTTGACGATGCAAGCCTGCCTATTCTCAATCGAAACCACCCCCGCTTTCACAACCGTTCGTCACTGTCGACATCCCCTTCACTTGGAGGCACTGCTCATTGCATCGTGGAGTACCGTATTCTGCCTGCACTCGCTGCCTACAAGCGGTCGGTCCCGTCTTGTCCAACCAGGCAGAAGAGCATCCATTTTGTGACAAGAAAGTCACAAAAGAGTCAAGACAGACACCAAAAAGAATGGCAGCAAAATGAGAGCACCACAAACTATATATATACCTACCCTCGAGTCTTGTCATCCGTATGGCAGGTTCACGGCCCCCACCATCCGGATACACACGTTGCCGACTCGGCTTCAATTCGCCTGGCTTTTATGTTTTTTTATCTACTGCGAACACCGCCAAATAAAAAGCAGCAGACTTGCATAAAAGCTCCTGCAAGAGCCCTACGGCCGACCTATCGCAATTCGGACACGTCAGTCCCGTGCATTGTGTGTCCCATTGACGACGAACGAAGACTGGCAGAAACGAAAAAACGGCGGCAGAAAAAAAGAGAGAAGGAAGGGAACGAAAAAAGACAACCACTGAGAAAAGGAGTGAGAGGTAAATTGGGGCCAATGCAGCCAATGCACGCACGAGAATTTTTTTTTTACTGTTTGCAGTTTGCAGTCTGCATCCCCTCTCCTCAATTTCTCTTGCAGCAGCTGCATCTTGTGTGTGTCGTTTGACGTTTGATTTATTTGTTGGGCACCATTGTGGCCGCCGTTTTTTGTGTTCCACGACTCGACGACAACCACTCAGCCCAATAGCCAGTCCACACATTCACATTCTGGTGACATTTTTGGGACGCTCCTCTTCCTCTCGATATTTCCCTCGCATAATATTCTTACGTCCGTCCTGCCATCTCCGCCCATTCCTGGCACATTGACATAACGTGATACCTTCGACATCTCCTCACACTCACGCCTCGCACAAGCACGAACCACTCAGATATCATCGCCACCATACACAACCATCCAAGGCACTCAAGTAATCAGTCGACGGCGGTATCTTCGGTTTCATTTACAAACGCGGCTCTACTCTACGCCCTGTTCTACGTTTACCGGCCGTTGCCTCGTACTTCGTTTGCACATAATTTCTACAAAAGGGCGCAGCTCTCCCACATCCCGACCTGCTTGCATGAGAGGACCGTCAACTCTCTTGGACATTCTTTCAGCCTCATGACGCCTATGTGACTAGTTTGGGACTTTGATACCTGCGTTGGAAGAGAGCGCGACAGCGAGAAAGCACGACTGGTACTCAATCAGCATCTCCCGGGGAGGAGGTGACATAGGAGACAAGAAGTGCCGTGAGGTTGCGTGACGAGAAAGACCCGAGCAAGTCGCCGGGCATTCTTCACAGCTCATAATTTGTTTCATCTACTCAACATCTCACGACGGCAACAATGATATCCTGACAAGCTTCAACGCTGTCATCTCCGACCCTTTCTTTTGTCAAGCATCGACCTCTTAATATTCTCGCCATTTACCCATTCTTGACCGGCTTTATTCTCTCGTTTATCTCATACACATCATTCTCATCAAGACACCAATAAAAGACAAAAGAAGACAAAAAGACAAAAAGACAAAATGAACACGATCCCTATGAACGGCCCTTTCCCGTTCCCGCCGGGACACGTTCCGAAAGACAATGGCAGGGCTGCCATGTTGTTGGGTGGCTGCTACAGCGAGGCCATGGCGGCAAACATGGTTGCCGGATGTGTCGACAATCTACGCAGCTGTCTCTCGGAGTCGTTCCATCCCATCATGATCGCCTTGGCCAACGAGATACGCCGGTGTGGCGCCATGCTCCTTCGGCTGCACAACGATGCCAGCAGAAATCCCGGCCGGGTCCCGACTCTTCTGGACTACCTCGACATATTCTTGCCGTGCTTCAACAAAAGTGTCAAGGATATCCAGACCTACTACGAGGACAACACCAAGACAAAGGAGATCCGTTGGCGCACTATGTACCACAAGATGACCGACGAGGCCGGCGGAATAGAGCTGCCCCAGCGCTTCAGCCTCTGCCACCAGTTTCTGTTTCTTTTGGACCAGATGCTAACCCGGTGAGTCTTTTCCATGATTTTTTATCTAACATTTATCATTTCTCCACATATTTATTTCCCCGTCACCCAACGTCTGAAATTCTGACGTGCCTAACTCCCCAGTCACTATTTATTCGACATGAATGCTCTCGAGGTCTTGCAGAACCGGGTCCGCCAGCTCCGTGAAAAGCAAGGAATCAAGCCGCCGCAACCTACAGCTGGTCCTCTCATTGCACGGCCCACCATGGCAGCGGTAGCCTTCCGGGATAAAAGTGCCCACTGGGCACAAGATATCTTCTCCCGGCCTTTGCCCTCCAGGACGCCGCTCAAAAATCTCGATTTCTCCGAGTGCTATGGCCCATGGACGAACCGCCCCATTTTTGACGACACAAAGGTTTTGTTTCGACGAACCTTTGACCAAGACCGGCTTATTGTCTATGCCTACTGGGAGCCATCCACCAACGATGCCCACATGCTGATTCGCAGTGTCGATTTGAACACCAACATACCTGCCTTTTCCATCATCCCGGTGCAGAATCTGCGCATCCGACGCGATGGGAACTCCCTCAGCATCTGGCGGTGGAGTGACACCCAAGGCTGCAAAAAGTTATGGGCGTTATTGTATTTTCTCACCTGGGAAGGCAAGTCGTGACATTGACTCTAATTTTCTCTCTCTTTTCGAGATATGCATTCACATTTCCTTGTGTTTGGGAGTGGCATGGATTGTGACTAACCTCTCTCTTATGTTCAGAGTTGATTCTCTTCCACTGCACATTTGTTGCCCTGAAATTCGATGGTCTGCCAAGGGGAAGTTTGATTCATCCCACCGAATGGAAAATCAGCCGTGAGAAGCGTTTGTTCCAAGGGTAAGTTCGAACGGTCGACTTGACCCCCTTTACTTTCTGGCCGGGTCCAGACTAACATACATTCTTTCCCTTTCTCTCCCCCTCCCCAGGGCCATCCATTATGGCAAAACCAAACACTCTCTTCACGTCTATGAAGACATCAAGTCGGGCAGTCTGCGGCTCTACGTGTCGGTATGGAGCGGCGAATTCCGGTACCGGCCCGTGTGGACGGCCTTTATCACGCGAAAGCATCTGGCTCCCAACTGGCTCTTCCGCAAGGGCGTGCACCGCGTTTATCTGAGAGACCTCGAGCCGTACGTGTTCTCTGACCACTACCGCATCGAGTACATGCGTCAGAACAAGTACAACGCCTTTGAGCTCATCTTTGTCGAAGAGGAGGCGCCGGTCAAGTTCAAGGAGGTGTTTTTCCCGCCGATTCCTACAATGGCGGACAGCAATGCAACCGAGTCGACGGTTCCATCAGACGACGGCGACCGGACTCCCGACGAGTGACGACGTATTATGCTTTCATTCTTCTTCATATTCTAACCTTCCTTGTTTATGTTGATGCTTTCCGTTATCACGACACGTATTCCTTTCCCCCAACGCACGATTTACGACTGACGATTTGATATTCTTATGACCAAAAATGAGCGACATTCCACTTCACTTTTCCATCTTGGATTTGAATTTTGCAGCCTGATTTCTAATTATTTATTTTCTTTTTGTTTTACAGCGTCCATCTGTTCCGTTGTTTAGTCTTTCAAGGGATACCAGGAAAAGATGGACCCGACATGATATCCCCTGATGGCACTTTTGTTCTGATTACCACTTCCCCCTTTTTGCACTTTCAATTTATTATGATATTTATTCCTCCTCTCCTTCTAGACTAAGGCACAGTAAATCGACTTGGCTAGGTAGCGCAGTCGTCAGCCATTATTTTTGTTTGTCTACTAGTTTGCCCTAGTTGTATTACACTCACCCTACACAGCAATATATCAAACTTCGCTCATGAACAGTAAATGAATTTACTCGATTTTATGCGTGAATAATGTTTTTGAACAGTAAAATAAATATTAACTAAAAGCGGAACAATGAAAATTAAAATGAACAATTTGCTAGAATGCGTTTCTCGTTAAAAATGCACGCCACACTACCTCTCCCAATGCTGTTTTAGAATCCTTTCTTCATGCCTATGTCTTCACGTCCGGCTCGTCACGGCCGACAAACTCCTTGAACTTGAGCAGGGTCGTGGCAAAGTCAATCTCGGGCTTGAGGAAGTCCTGGGCGTCCTGGCCGTAGGCAGACGCGTTGCTCGTGTGCTGCTCAATGTAGAGGCGGATGGTGGCGCCGCTGGAGCCGGTGCCTGATAGACGCACGACAATGCGCGTGCCATTGTCGAATGTGGCGTAGAGGCCCTGCTTGCTCGAGACGGAGCCGTCCAAATCGGTGTAGGAAAAGTCGCCGGCGCCCGTCACCTTGCGGCCATCGACTGTGCTGCCGACAAAGGACGAGTCTTCCACCAGGCCCCTGAGGACGCCGACGACCTTGTCGGCGCCAGCCGAGTCGACATTCTCGTAGTCGTACCGAGTAAAAAACGTACGGCCGTACTCGGTCCAGAAGTCGTGCTGGATCTGCTTGATGGTGGGCGGGACGTCGGGCTTCTCGAGGCCGAGGCCGGCAATGATGTTGAGCCAGGCCACAATGGCCCACAGACCATCCTTTTCGCGGATGTGGTTGCTGCCGGTACCGAAGCTCTCCTCGCCGCAGATGGACAGCTTGTCGGCGTCGAAGAGGGCGCAGAAGAACTTCCAGCCAGTGGGCACCTCGTAGCAGTTCAGGCCCTGCTTCTTAGCCACCAGGTCGACGGCGCCTGAGGTGGGCATGCTGCGGGCCAGACCGTAGACGCCGTTCTTCTTGAAGTAGGGGATGAGGCGCGCGTGGTGGGCGATAATGGCCAGACTGTCGCCGGGCGAAACGAACGCGCCCGCGCCGTAGATCATGTTGCGGTCGCCGTCGCCATCCGAGGCGGCGCCAAAGGGGATCTTGCCGTTCTCGACGGCCTCGACGAGCGAGTGGGCGTAGGTCAGGTTGGGATCGGGGTGGCCGCCACCGAAATCGGGGCTCGGGACGCAGTTCTGGATGCTGCTGGGGCCGAGGCCCAGGGCCTTGTCGAAGATGGCGGTGCCGTAAGGGCCGGTGACGCCGTGCAGGCCATCGAACAGCATCTTGAACTCGGGGTTTTTCGAAAAGAAGCTCTTGATCAGCTCAAAGTCGAAAATGTCCTGCAGCATCTCGACGTAGTCGGCGGTGCTGTCGACAATCTCGACCTCCAGAGAGCCATACTGGCGCGTGCCAATGGTCTTGATGTCGACCTCCTCGAGGTCCGCAATCTTATAGGACGTCAGGGCCTTGGCCGTCTCGAAAATCTTGTTAGTGACGGACTCGGGCGCAGGGCCGCCGTTGGCCAGGTTGTACTTGATGCCGAAGTCGGCCTTGGGCCCGCCGGCATTGTGGCTGGCCGTCAGCAGGATGCCGCCGGTGGCCTTGCGTTTGCGGATGAGGTGGCTGGCGGCGGGCGTGGACATGATGCCGTTCTGGCCCACCAGCAGCTTCTTGACGCCGTAGGCAGCACCAATGCGGGCGATCAGCTGGATGACCTCGGGGTTCCAGTAGCGGCCGTCGCCGCCGATGACGAGGAACGAGCCATCGACGCCCTCGGGGATGGACAGCAGGATGCTGGTCACGAACGACTCGCTGTAGTGCGGCTGCTGGAAGACGACAACCTTTTTGCGGAGGCCGGACCTAAACACGTTAGACGAGGAAACAAATTTAAAGAGAGGGTGCTATAGACGTACGTTCCAGGCTTCTGGTCGGTGAAGGGAGTGAACTCGACGGTCTTGGCAGCCATTGTGATTGAGGGAAAGGGAATTGTGTCGAGAGAGATCGTTAGAAGGCTAGATTGGGAGGTTTCTTCGAGATCGAGGCTGATTGAAGCTGAAGAGAGAATGTCGTGATAGTCGAGATAGTCGAGAAGTTCGAGTTCAAATTTGTCCACCGCTTGGTCGAAGCTGGTCGATTGAAGCTCTTATATGCAGTCGATGGTATCGTTCGTATGATGACCGATTCGGTTGGGAGACGAGAACGGTGAGAAGAAGAGAGGAATGGAACTAGAAAAAGAAAAGAAGGGGAAGAGTGAGACAATTGAGACAATTGGGAGCTTCAAGAAGAGCTATAGGGAAGGAATGGGAGCGAGAAGGAGCGAACAGAGAAAACAGCTGAGACAGGTCTGGAGGAAAGAGCAAGACAAGCACCGGAACGTGGTCTGGAATGTGGACGGCCACTGGCGGTCGCCTCCAAAAGGGCAAGGAAGGTGCAAAAGGTGGGGTTGTGACGACGAAAACAGCGAGGGGAAAGAGCAAGGACAAGAACGCCAAACGGTCGTAGCTTCCCTGCTAACCTGTATCGGTGATATCACTGCTATCACTGCTGTATTATTCGCGGCGACACTGACGTAGTGGGGACCTTGGGGAAGGTACGAGCGGATCTGTTGAGTTGAGCAAGACCGATTGGGGCAATTGCCCCTCCAAATGGTGAGATGGGAGCACCTCCTCTGTTGATATTGACACTGACATTGGCTAGCGTGATCGTCCGATCGCCACCTGCCCACAAGCTCCCCTCGTTTATGGCTTTTTGGCCTTTTGCCTTTTACAGCGTGGCAATTGCACCCACACCATTCCATCCGAGCAAGGACAATTCCGTCATGGACAAGTTTAGATGAAGCATCGCGAGATTTTATTTTCGATGTGCACAATTCAATTTGTGAAAATATTCCTGCCTTCTTAAAATATTGGGTTCGAACAAAATAATTGTAAAATCACGAAAGAACAACTGTTTGATTTATGTTTGTTTATTGTCATGAAAATACGTAAAGCATTCATATCGTTGACAGTTAACCCAGCCCAGTCCAAAGCTCCATTTCCCATCCCCGAGCCAAAAGACATATTATGGAATAAAAAACAAGACAAAATAAGTAATTAAGGCATACTTTGGACCAGCCAATGCCCACATAAAGAGCGACATGAAGAAAAGGAAAGTAAATAAAAGACCACAAGGAAAGACATTACATTTCATAAGTCGTTACACACATCGTCCATCATCGCCCTCAGATCGTCCACCTTTTTGGTTCTCCCTCTCACCCTAGTGAGTCCCGTTGTAGCGCACGCCACGGCGGCCCATCTCTTTGCGGCCGACAGCGTCTTCGGGCATCACCCAGCCGCGTGCCCGCTTGGCCGCCCGCTTCTCGGCCAGCTGCGGCGGCGGCATCCACGAGTCGCGTGGCGCGGCCTTGCGGCGGGTGCCTTCTGCAGGGGCGCCAATGTGCGTGTTGTATGAGCAGAGCAGGGGCATAGACGCCGAGGCGGAGGGAGAGGCGGCAGCGGCAGCCATCTCGTCGCTGGCCAGCATGCACAGGCCCCAGAGAGCAAGGCCAGCGGTGAGGGGTGTGCTCGAGAGGTCGTCGTCGTCCTCGTTCGAGCCGGCCGTCTTGGCCAGGGGGACACTGGTCACCTCGAGCTGGCCAAACTGCGGCGTGGTCTCGGTGCCGTTGCGCACAATCACGAGCTCAATTTCCGTGAGCAAAAAGCCATAGCGGCAGCTGTGCTCGCGCATCAAAAAGTGCAGGTGGGCCAGTCCCCTCAAATACTCGACGCGCTTGATGTTGCCCTCGGCGCGCATGCCCGTATTGAAGCGGTCAAAGCTCTTAACGAGTCCGACAACGCGGGCGGTGGGCTTGCCGCCAAAGAGCGCGGCGGCGGGTGCGCTGTCGTTGCTGGCATGGCCGATAAAGAAGTCGCCATAGGCGGGCGAGGAGGACACTGAAGTGACTTGGATAGGACGGGGGGACGAGAGAGAGAGGGCGGCATTGACACGGGGCAGGTAGTGTGCAGCGCACAAACTGTGCAGATCCGACTCCGTCTCGGGGTGGTTGCTGCGCGACGGCACATGAGGCGTCGGCAGAAGCGACACAGGCACAGGGCACGATAGCACAGATGAGGCACCGGGCAGGCCCGCCAGATTGGCCATGGTGAAGGCCGACCAGGGACGCACCTGGCGCACATCCCACCAGTAGTGCTTGGTGCTGGGGTCGCGCAGAGGGAACGAGATGGTGCGCACCAGAGCCGGCGCCGGGTTAGCAGCCGTCAGGTAGGTCACGAGTGTTGAGGTAGGGCCCGAAGTGGCTGGAGCAGAGGTGGCAGAGGGAGGCGTGGCAGTGATGACAGGAACAGACACGGGGATGGAGATGGGCTCGGGCAGGGCCACCGGTTCGGGCGACGCAGATCCCACCGACAGGGGCGATGCCTCACGCGGCATGTACTCCTGGGAAAGCTGGGACTGCTGCTGGTTGTCGTACAGGTAGTTGGTGGGAACGGTGCCCGGGTACGGCGCAAAGCCATACTCGTAGTCAAACTTGCCGTCCAGGGTAAAGTTGGCGTCGAGGCTGCAGGTCGATGCGCGGCGGCTGTGGATGGACTCGTCCTGTGTCTGCTGGTGGGAGAAAGTGTGCGAAGGCTGAGAGAACTGCGACAGGTTCGATGCCGTCTGGACGAAGCTGACGGGCGAGCACAGCAGAGTGGGCGGCGGCGGCGTCGACTCAAAGACGGAGACGGGCGTCACGTCGCGGGGGGCGTTAATGTTGGCACCAAACATGGTTGAGTCCGGGTTTGTGAAGCTGCGGACATGGCGCGAGGCGGCGGCACCAGACGAGGCGGCGTAAGGCTGCTTGGGCGTGACAATGGTGCTGCGGCGACGGTTGACAGCCGCCGTAGACCGGCTGCGTTCGTTAGTCGATGGAGCAGGAGACGTACGGGCGCGCTTGGGCGGGACAGGAGCGACGGCGGCATCGTCCCCAAGGGCCTGGTCCTGGGAACGGATCTTGGGGAGCAGCAGAGGACCGTGCGTGCGAATGGGCGAGCGAACCGGCGTGCTGTGGCGAGTGCTGGGAGCAGACACAGCGGGCGTGGTTAGGAAAGCCTCGGAGGGCGTCGACGAGGCATAAGAGTAGGCCGAGTAGGCCGAGCACTGCGAGCTGGAGCGGGTATGGCCATGGCCGTGGTGGCCGGTGCTTCCACTGTAAGGGTGGAAGGGAATCTCCAGCAGCGATGAAGAGTCGTAAGAGAAGGATTGGGAGGCGGCCGGCGGCGGCGGTGTGGCCGGATCGCACGACGGGAAAGTGAAGCCAAAGGCGACGTCCGCTACCAGAGAGGACGACATGATGAGGGTGTAATCTGAATATATGAATGACTTTTGAGGTGAAGGGGGGTCTAGCTGTGCGTCTCCAGGACGGCCGAAAAAATTATGAATTATTGGCGGTGACAAGGTGAGGAGACCAGCTCCGGGAGTTGAGTAAAGGAAAAGGAAAGTAAAGGGCGAGAGAAACAGAAAGCGATGGACAACAAGAACTGCTCGTTGAGACCAGGCCAGAAAACGAGGCCAGGGGAGATGGCCGATGTAAATAGATGGAAGTTGAAGAAGATGAAGGGCTGTTAATCAACAACAACAAAAGTATGTCCGGGAGATATTGGGAAAGACGGAGAAAATGTAAAATGCAAAATGGATGAGTGGTCAAGAGATGAGAGCCGATCGAAGACAGGAGCTAAGGTTGTACTGGTGTTGGATGGGAGGAGGAGGACTGGATGAGAAGAGAGGATATCGAGAAGACGGGGAACAAGAGGGGGAAGAGGCAGGATACTTATCCTCGAGATGATGCAGGACGAGAGAAACGACAGGCTGTGAGGTCGAGAGACGAAGAGAGTCTGCAGATAGCTGCATATGGGGCGTGTTCGACGGCAGTCTGTCTTCAGTCTCTGTCTTCTGTCCCCCATGACATGACTTACACTTACCCGCGAAGGGGGGTGGGTGGATGGTTTGTGGGTCTATTTGGCCGTGATCCTGGTCGCGGTCGTGGCCGCGTTGGGCAACGCATTTTGGCGCATCTCGACTTACACGCATCTCCCTCCATCGCGGCCGTCGCGGTCGGTCTTGAGCGCCAGGCTAGAACACCCGTAACTCTGAAACGCGAGCTAGAAGACGGGGGAGACGAAGAGAAGAGGAAGGTTAAGAAAAACTAAAAATACAATACACGCTCGGCAATATCAGTAGCCGCGCTGGCGGGGATTTTTGGAGGGACAGGCGAGAAGACGAGGAAGAGGGCTCATTTGGGTTGCTTGACCGGGCCAGCAGGGGACATTGGCATTGTCTGTTGCTCCATATTTGGATTTGGCCATACTATTTGGCGCTGGAAAAGACAAGGGTAGAGAACATGAGAAAAGACGAGTAAAAATACAATGATAATAAAAAGAAGCAGTATGGCAGACGACCGTGGATGAAAACCGACAAAAGTCAACAAACTCCAGCAAAAGGGAATGAGAGGAAGAGAGAGGTGGGAGACGAACATACCACCAATCGATCCTAGCTTTCCTCTTTGGGGCGGGCCATTGGAGCCATTGCTATTCCAGGGCGAGCAGGGGTGGAGAAGTCTTGTGTAAGTGGCCGGAATCGTTGCGAAAGTAGCCAACCAGAGGCGTTGAACTGGGGAACCACAAGAACCAGGGGCAGGGTTGCTGCCCAAAATAAGAAGAGAGCAATGGGAGACGGGCAAGACGGGAAAGTGGCCCAAGCTCCAAACAAAAGACTGCTGACAGGTCAGAGAACTGAGGAGGAATACGTTGTTGAAAGAAGAGAGAACAGAGAGAACAGAGAGATGCCGGGACAACACGAAACACACACCAGATGTACACCAAATGGACGCCAGATGGGGAGCTAGGCTTTGGGTTTGAGCCGTTGCTGCAGGTGCACTCGCTGGCAATGGCCCTCTTGAGTTGTTCGACGAGCGAAATATGCATCTGGGTGGGGCACGGCAACTCTTCATGCAGGCTCATGCAAGACGCTACTCTCTGCTTCCAGCCCTCTTTTTTGTTTCGTGTTTCTTTCGTTTCTTTCGTTTATTCTTCGTGTTTCTAGTATCCCGCCCAGTCCATCTCTGACTCAGAGACGAACACATGGCAAGGGAAAGCTTGGAAAGCAACGGTAAGGGTCAGGGGACCGAAAAGATAAAAGGTACGCGTGGGGTTGGACGCGGGGCACGGGATGTGGATGTGAACAGACGTGAACGTGGACGTGGTCGTGGACGTGAGGACGAGTAAACGTGACGACGTGATGATTGTCAAAAAGTGTTGAAGAGGAATCAGGGGGTCGCGAATGTTTGGCGATGGGTTGGTGCCATTTTGGTGCTTGTTTGACGGCAGGTTGGCGATATTGGGAAGGAGCGACCTGGTAGGTTCTGTTGAGAACTCAGAACGGCAGGTGCATCACGTGGAAGGCACGATCCTGTCTCTGCTTGTTTTCTTTGCTGCTATTTCGCTATTACTTCATGCACTCCCAGCTTCTCGATGTACTCATTTCTTCATCGATCTGACATTGCAATTTCGGTCTCTATTTTTGGCGTGTTTACTTTCAAGCTGGCCTCAGATATTCGGGCCAGATGGGGACGGGCGACTCGCTCGTGCGTTCCTTCCTTTGTTCAACGTTCTTTCCTTCTAAAGCGTACATGTATGTACCTTCCCAACCCGTACCCAGACCTAGTAAAACATGGAAGATGCTACTTACGGAAGCAGTACCGGGCAATTCATGTCCATTTTCAGATCCAGAAGGAAAAGGAAGGAACGCCCGCGCGCTTGCTTCAGATCCGGCCCCCAAATAAAGAAACATGCGAAACAGCGACAAGAATCAGCGAGCCAGATTTCCGGGCGTCCCTATTGTGGCTGAGCTCTGGGGTAGAGGGGGAAGGAGAGTAAAAAGAAAAAGAAACACAGGCAGGAAAGCAGATTGCAGCGGCAGAACTGTCCAATGCTGTGTAAGAGATGCCGTTTTGCCATACAACAGAGAATAAAAATGTGGCGCTCCTCAGGCGCTGGACCCCTGTACGTCGTAATTTGTCCTCCATTCTCCATAACCCACCCGCACTTACACCGCACTCTCACTAAAAAAAGACGGAAGCGCGCGGGAAGGCAAGTGCAGGGACAGGGCAGGAGTCAAGAAAGGTGCAAGTATCTTTCCTACCAAAATACACAGCAGAGATACTTTCGCATGAATAAAAGAAAGCGCTGTGTGCTCCGTACTTTGTACCACAAGGCTCACCACTTTCCTTCTTCTTTGTTGACTGTGCCAGGCGGCTCGCTTTGAATGCTTGTACGCCCGTGAAGCCTCTAAATGCATATGGAGTACTCCGTACTTCTCCAGCGGCTGCAAGCACCTCTCACTGGCGGGTATGCTATGTATTGTGGTACGAAAACAGCCCTCTGGGCAATTCTCCTTTCAATAATATCTCTCTCCCGCCAAAAGGCGAAACAGCGGTGCTTTGAGGCAATCTGCGTAGGCGCTTGTGGTAGGCCAGGTTTGTCGATGCATCATACGGGGCACGGAGGAGAATGAGAAGGACAATGCTCTATTTACGGACATTTACGGCATTCTCCATATACAGTGAATCGCATAGACATTAATCTGGCCAGAGGCCGTGATTTACACTCTCGTATCGTATCTGGTGAGAGTGCATTGTCTTACTTTCGTTTTTCGGACTTCTTCTGGCCTCGTTTCGGTGAGAAAAGGAACACAGGCGCCAGCTCAAACCACATCCGGCCGCCACTTTACGGAGTTGCTGTTTATTTAAGGGGCAACAAAACAATGGAGAAGCAACTGAAGAAAGGACGGCATGACCTGCTCATGGCCCATAAGTGGCCTGTTTGGGGCCAGAATGATTGCCCGTGCCTTTGTTTTCAGGATGTTTTCAGGGCGTTTTCAGGTGAGTTTTGTATCAAAGGGGCACGGTAGAGGGGGAGAGTGACCTGTTGCATGTCGATTCTGACATGTCCCTCCTGATTGTGTCTTGTGTCTTGACCCTTTCTCACAATTCCATTCTCCATCCATCCATCTTTCTTTGCACAGCCTCGTCAGGTGGAGATCTTTGAGAATAACCAAAATGTATTACTGGTCGTTCTGTCAAGAACCGACAGCCCGGGAGGCAACCTTTCCATTGTTGCATCGAGCATGCATCGGGAAGTATTGTGAAGCAAGCCAACATACGGAAGAATGACTTTTCAGAGGTCGGGCCAGATTTGGACGGCCGTCTGCCAAAAATACACTCTCTGCCAAAGCGCCGGCCAGCTTGCAGGCCATGATTCGTGAGCAGTAAAATGACAAAGGCAAATGAGCAGGCAAAAATAGAGACAATAGAGACTGAAGGCAAAGAATAGAATGACGCTGGACAGCCGCGCGCATCGTTCGTCTAACCGCCCATTTCGTTGCCTCAATTGCCTTGTCGCTCGTCGCTCCCAGCGCCAAGCCATGTGTGACATCTGATTGGTCCAAACTGGCTAGCCACTTAGACGGCAGTCTGTGGTCCACTCTTTCCTAAAAAGGAAGTACCCCAAACCCGTCAGCTTTTTTCCTGCTCGTCAACCTTTGGCGTTGCTCGCGACCTCACCGTCTTCGTTTCTCGTTTTTTGTTTCGTTTCATGTTGCATTCGTCATCCCGGGAAAATCGAGAATCTTTGGTCTGCTGCCTGGTTTTTTCTTTTCTTCTCGCCCTCCTTCGGAGGACTGGTCAATCGTCAGTGAGTCACAGATGCAGGAGGTTCTTGGCCCGGCAGGAGCTACTGCAGCTCCAGGGCACTTGACCCCGCTTTTCCGGCTCGACGCGTCCGGCCACTCACCACGCGTCGTGCCGAAGCCCAGAGCGCGTCTCACCGCGTCACCTCCGCGCGTCCTCCGCGCGACCACCGCGAGTCCGCCGCGTGGGGCCGTCCGCTCCGTCTCCCCGCGCCCATACAGACACAGCCAGACGCGTCTTGTCCGCCGGAAGAAAGACGCGACGCGTCCCGTCCACACCCATGCCACTGCCCGTTTGCCACACGAGCCACACCACCTTCCACCTTGCTCCTTCCTGCCGTGCAAGCCCTCGCTCTTTCCTGCGCACGAGATGCACGCTCGCACGATGCATAAAGGATAAAACCTCAAACGCAAACCATCAAAATCCCGCAAAGATGACTCTTTCTGGCCCTCCTGACCCCTCTCGTGCATGAAGCCATCCATGAAGCCTTGATGCCATGAAGCCATCGATGTGGTTCCTTCTCGTCGTTTCTGATTCCGTGATTCTGTGATACCCCGAGGACAATGTTCGCCACACCACACCGTCGTTTTCTCTTTTCTTCTGCCGCTTGTTTCTTGTCACATTGTTTTCAATTTAGCCCCGGAAACAAGGCAGCCAAGGCAGCAGCATACTCGTCGGCTGTGTTCCCGGTTCTGTACGACGCGCAAGTGTGTCAAGTGTGTCAAGTATGTGATGAGATTTTTTTTTTTTAAAAAAAAAGGACAAGTTTGTCTGTAATTACTAGTTGTAACGTTCTGTTTGTATGATTGTAAATCTGGATAAACAGCGTGGGTATCTCTATCCAATCGAATTGACAGCCGGCCAGGAAAACCACTCTCGAAGAAACAAAGGAGAAAAGGATAAGAAAAACAGACGAAGCGAAGGGACGCTGGGAAGGGCGGGGGATGATGCGATCTCCTTCTCACCCTTTGCCCTCTCGTACAACAAAGGAAATAATAATAGCAAAGCGATTGCCGAATGTGCCGCTGTCTGTAATGGATATGCCGTGCCTCTCGTCCAATTGTGACTCATTGCTTCATGAAGAGGAGATCACAGTTTGATAGCCTCGATGCAAACCCAGAAGCCCAGTATCTCACAGGGGCATGGGCGGCAGCTCCATGGGCTGTTGCACACAGCGCAGGGCACGCTTCATCGCCTCCAGGCGGTCCTGTTCCTGCACCAGCATCCCGCGGGCGAGATCCCGAATGGCCCGCCGTCCAATGCGCTCGTGCATGTCCTGCCAGCCAGCGAGCTCGCCCGCCACGGTCTGCTGGGAGAAGCGCAGCTCGCGCGACAGATCTTCGCTGGCGGCCTCGCTCTGGCGGGCGCGTTCCTCGCGCTCTTCCTTGAGGCGCTGGCGGGCGTCGTCCAGCAGTCCCAAAGGCCAGCGGGTCGAGCGGTTCATGGACTGGTACTCGCGCTCGGCCTGCTTGCGGGTTGCCTGGATTTGCAGGATGAGGCGGGGCGGCCTTCCTAAAGCCACGAGAATGGCTTCGACGGTCGACTGGATCGCCAGGTAGGCCGCGCGGAACTGCACGTGGGCATTGGCTTGCGGGATGGCGAGGGCTCTCACGTAGTATTCCATGGCCGTAATGTGGGCGGTGGGAAGGAATGCAATCAGCCCGACTTCTCTGTTGAAAAGGGCAGCCGCATCGCGGAGGTCGGCCGCGGCAATGTTGACGGCATTGGCCCGCCGCATCACGCTCTTGGTCGAAAAGTTGACACTGCGCACAAGCTCGCGCGCGTGATCGACAAACTGCTCGACCTCGCGGATGTCGCTCAGCGGCTCGAGCTCGTCGCGCACCTTTTCGGCGCGCGTCTCCGCCTTGAGCTTGCTGCGCTGCGCCATCATGTCCGGCTGGATGTCGGGCACGAGGATAAACTCCCAGAGCATCTCGTGCTGCGCAAACGTCGGGTGCATGATCATGATGCGCATGAACCAGTCCATTCTTAGTTGTAAATCCTTGAGCATAGACCGGCTCGGCTTCGAAGGGATCTGGAAGGGTGAGCGAAGTCCTGACAGCGAAGGGATCCACGAGGCCGGGTTCTCGAGCGCAAGCAGACGCGTCAGGTGCTCAAAGTCGGTCTGCGATCGGCGGCACGTCGTCACTGCATAACTGACAGACGAAACGGCATGGCCCGACTTGACGACGAAACGCACACTAGCGTCTTCCACAAAGTATGAGCGGACCACCGCCGTCGTGCGCATGTCGGGCCCGGCCGGCGTCGACAGCAGCGTGAGATCGTCAATCTTATTGCGCATCTCGTCGTCCTTGGCCAGCTCAACTGCCGTCAGACTCCGCAGCTCTTTGGCGCCAATGTCTACGCGCGGATCCCTAAACAGCGTCTGGACCATGGCAAACCGCCCGTATTTGCTAGCCACCATGAGCGGCGTGAACATCTTGTCGTTGATCGCATTGACGTCGACGTCGCACGTCTGCAGAATGCGCGCAGCGAGCTGCGTGTGGTTGACAATGTGCAACAAAGTATTACCGCGCGAGTCGACATGGTCGCTCACGTGTAGACGGCCCTTGTCGGTCTGTGTATCCGTCGCCATCCGGATGCCTCCGCTGACCATTTCGTAGTATGATGCGTGGTCGTAGGACCGGCAGAGGGCAAAAAGTGGCGTCTGACCCTTTTTGTCGCGTTGCCGCCACGGCATCATGGCGCCGTATTTCTCTATTAAGAACGGCGCATGGAACAGGTAGTGTGCCACGCTGCGGCCCCAGACGTCTTGCAGCGAGAAGTAGGCACCAATCTGGTCCGGCGTGACCTCGTCCGAGCCGGTCAAGACATTGATCAGCATCATGATCAGCTCCTTGTTTCCCAGCTGGACCGCAGCACTTAGGAGGGTTGTATCCTCGTGGTTGAGGTCCTCGAGCACAAAGCTCACTGGGAAGTAGTCCCGCAGACCCAAATAGTACCGCAAGGTTTCGATCTGCTCGTTCTGGACGGCCATCATGAGCAGCGACTGGCCATTCGAGTCGTGCGTTTGCGCCAGCCGCTCGACGGAGATATCGCCTTCGATGCTGCCTTCCATATTGCTCCCAAAGCTGGTCGCCCTTGAGCGGAACGACATTTCCGAGTTGCTCGACATACTCCTTGTATCCAGAGCCACCTTTTTCGTTCGTTTAATTGGGAAGTGCAGTGAAAAGTCGACCGGGCCATCACCGCAGCCGTCGGCCTGGAAGGGAAACACATGTCCGAGGCCAGAACCCTTGGAGAATGCCTCTGCCTCCGACAGAACGATTGACGACCGTCGGGATGAGCGCGAAGATCTCGACGAGCCGGATGCCAGGCCATTCGAGAATCCAAAGCTCGTAAACGACGATGCCAGCTCGCCACTCGATCCGGGACGGGTGCTGCTTCCTTCCTCTCCGTTGTCGCTGTCATTGTCGCCGTCTTCGTTGGCCACTGCGTCTTCCGAGTTCGGCTCCATGATGGCCTTGACTGCACTCAGATCGCCCTTGTTGGTCGCTTCCCAGAGCGCCTTGTTTCTCCGGCTTGCGCGTCGCAGGCCGCCAGAATCGCGCACCAGATACAGCAGAACTGCTTCAAAAGTGCTCAGAGCATAGCCCATCTCGCCGCTATCGACGTCATCGATGAAAATAAAGTGGCGCATATAGATAAACCGTGCTAGGAGGTGCCGCTGCTGCGCACGGATGACGATATATAGAAGAAGCGACACCAGCGTATCGGCGTTGACCATAATCAGCGGCTTCTCGGTGTGCGTCTGTGTAGTGTCGTCGCCGCCAGTGTTGCCGTTGTCGCTGCCGTTCGCCGTGAGCTGGCTGACAGACTTGACTGTCGACAGAAGAATGGACAGCATCTCTAGTGGACATGCAGCATCCGAGATTCTTTGGAACTCCTTGACCACACGGTTCAAAGCGATGGTGACTTCATGTTTGTTGCGCGCTCCGCCGTCAATGTCCATGCCGAGCTGAGACAGGTCGATGCTGTCCATTTTGCGGATCTTGGACTCGAGCTCCAGGTCCTCTTGCCGTTTCAGGACGTTGAGCCGCGGGAAGATGATGTGGTGCAGGTTTTCTGAGATGTACCGCTCGATAAGCCGTTCAACCAGAGGCCCAGTCAGGTCGGTGGTGGCGCCGAGAAGCGAAAGCTGCTGCTTGTCGACGCCCTGGAAAATGTCGATCGCGGTCGTCACGGCCGACTCGAGCGAGGCGCGCATCACATGCTCGTCGTCTTCGGGGAAGAAGTCCTCGCTTGCTTGGCTGCCGCTGTATGTCGATATGTTTGAGCCGTTGAGTCGTTCTGTGCCGCTGGCGGAGGGAGTGACAGTCAAGTTGTTGTTGTTGTTGTTGCTGTTGCTTCCGTTGACACTGGAACCGCTAATGCTGGCCCCGTTAACACCAGTCTGTTCCTCTGCTGCCGTACTGCTGTCCGCTATGCTCTCGTCATTCTCGATTGGTTGGTCCTGGATCTTGACTGGAGGTTTAACAGGTGGTGCTGTCGCGCTATTCATGCGCGCCTTCTTCATGGCCGTCTTTATAGGGCCGTCTGGCTCTGGGTCGGGAACATGCGCTGCCGTCGGTGGTGGAGGAAATCGTTGCTCGAATGCGCCGGTAAACTCCCTGTAGATCTTATCAAGGCCTGGTTGCATTTGCCGCGCTATTATCGGGAAGTGGTTGAGAAGGTCGTGAAAGCTCTTGACGTCCTTTTTCCGTGGCGTCGACGGTCCTGACTCGCTGCCAGCAGAAGCAGCCTTGGCCTGTTGTGCCTGGCTCAAGCCTCTTGGTGAAGGCAGTCCGGCGGCCGTCGCTGGTGGTGTGTTTGTAGAACCGGGAAGGATGGCCGGGACTGTTGTGACGGGCTCCCAAGAGCCAAGGAGCGGTCGTGAGATGTAGTAGATGAGCCATGGCTTGGGTTCGACGGTGTCGGCGTACCAAAGAGCGTCGCTTATCAACGTGGCATGATTTAAGCTCTTGAAGCCTGTAGGAGAATGTCAGTACGGTAGCCTTAACACTTCACACTTCACAAAAGGGGGGGATTGTCCCACCCTTATTGCTGTACACCAGATTGTCTTTGATGACGACACTGCGGCCGTTGAATGTGCCGTACGGCTTGGCCTTGCCGCGGATCTCCCGCAGGTTGACGATGCCGTCCTTGCCTCCCGCTGCATTCGCCGCCGCTGCCGCCACTCTGGGGTTGGGCATGCGGATGACATGGCTGGCCAGGAACTCGTCCAGGTTCGGGAGCTCGGCGAAGGAGACGTTGCCATTCTCGGCGTCGCGGCAGGTCAACAGCACCTCGGTTGTCGGGACCAGGAGGATGTGGTTGCTTGACGGGTTGCACTGCGTCGACAGCGGGTTGCTGAAGAACGCGGCGAGAAACGGGTTCAGGGGATGAGGCATCGTGTTGTTGTCGTGTTGTCGTCGAGTTCGTCAGGTTCGTCGAGCTAATAGCTCACAGCCACGAGTTTATCCGACTGGCAGGCCTCAACTCCACAGCTCAACACGGACTGGTCCCACGACGGGTGATGCCGTCTGCCCTCCTGGCATCAGGCGCGCGTCGTGCCCAGAGTTTGTGAGAGCTATCGCCAGCTGAGATCCGAGAAAGGGGTGATAGCTCGATGCGATGTATCTTGGCCGTCTGGGGCGATGCTGCTGCCGCAAAGGTTCGATGGTCGTCTTAGTGAAGGGAAGGGATGGATGGTATCGAAGAACTGTCGTGAAAAGGGTGCCGAAAAGGCTTGCTGTTCGTTTGTGTCGAGTTTTGGGCGTGGAATGCTGTCGTGGAATGGTAAGCTTGCCCGTAAAATGGAGCCTTCCCAGCACTGCCGTAATAGTGTGCCTTATCGTTTATCGTGTTTGGAGATCTGCTACCAGGGTGGTAGTGGTAACGGGCAATTTAGAAGCGGAGCTTGTTGGTCGCGGCGTGTTGCGAGTCGAGGACGAGGAAACGAGTGGTGATGTGATGTGAGGAAGAGATCAAATGCCTCTGTGAGGGAAATAGGGTTGTGTTGATTGCTTTGGTCTCGGTCTTGGTATGGTCTGCCCCTTCCCCCTATCGCGAACATTGAATTGGCCTAAACTGGCGAGTGAGGGTTGATCGCTCTTACCTGAATGGGAGGAGGCGAAAGGGCAAGAGCAGCACAAGAAAACGGGCCTAGCTGATTTTGAGGAAAGAGGTGCGCTGATGTGCTGTGAGAGCAAGTCACAGGCCTAATCGTGGCCAATCAAAGGGGCATCCCTTCAGAGATTATCCACTGAGCGGAGAGCTTCTCGGGTGGTCTGGGCCTTGGCTACAGGGCGTTTCTGTTTTAAAGCGATGATGCGCCATAGGGCTCGACCACTGTAATCCTGCCCAGGTTTTGCAGTTTTGGGCCCGCTTTTATTGTGAAGGCACAGAACTGACAGCCAACTGGACGAGACGCAGCACAAATATGATATCTGGTTTACCTCTATCTGGGAACCAATGTGCTCGGACTGGCCAAGCCGATTCCGTTTTCACATGTCTCTTGTTTGATAAGAATGTCTTGATACTACTTTAACACTGTACAGACTTACAACATGCATAATAATAGCCAGATGCGCCAGCTCGCAAAATGTTGAACAAAATCATGAGCATCTCACAAATTACGAATATTGCTTGATAGTAAATGAACTCCATCTGAAATTCCAATATAAAATTCAAAAGTAAAGGAAACAATTTAAAAACAGTGTAGGAACAGTGGTATCAAAAAGCCTTAAACGCCATACGTCCCATGATAACGCAGGAACTCAAGATAAACCCCAAACAACAAGTAAAGTCAAGAGCAAAAAGCAAAGAAAAAATATGCAATGGGGGCAGCCAGCACATTTCAATGTAAACTTCCGAAATGACATCAACATGCCATCTTCCGCAGCTACATGCTTGGAGCCCGCTCGGATGCTGGCAAGGCACGGCCTGCAGCATCTCGCGACATGCTGGAGCGGCCCTTGCCCTTCTTGGCACTCTGCCGCCCGGTCTGGACATCGGCATCACCTTCTTCAAAAGGCTCGGGGTGGTATTCGCCGGATGCTCGTGTGCCTGTCATGCTGGGGCGGGCGCTGTTGGAGGGACTGTCCAGCCCGACGAGGTGGACCTGGTGCTGCGACGACTGCCGGAGCATGCTGGTCCGCTCGCCATGATCCTCAAAGTCGTAGTCGTCGTCGTCGTCTCCGTAGGAGCTGTAGCCGCCATCACTGCTGGCACTACCACTACCGCGCAGCAGCTCTCCGTCGGCCGACTCAAACTCTGGCGGGTCGACCCAGTCGCGCGGGACAACACAGGGAAGGGCCAGGCCAATGCTGGCAGCACGATTGAGCCATGCCGGGCCTGGGCGGCCGGTCAACTTTTGACACAGAAATGCGGTAAAGTGGTTGCAGTTTTTGGTCAGCAGATTGTAGGACGGGCCATGGAACTCTTCCGAGGCGCTGCGAATGATGGTGTCAATCTCGGCTGCGGTCGCCAAAGTGAACCCCTGCAGGATCTCGCAGCGAAACGTGCCACCTGGAGGCTCGGTTCGCGGCTTTGTCCAATATACGCCTGTGACACCAGGACGGCCATGGCCGCCGTAGGCGTACTCTCGGCCGTTGATGACGACGCCCGAGTGCAGGAGGGAGGTACCCATGTGCCAGAGAAGCGAGGACCACCGGCTGGGCTAGAAGGAAGTCAGTATACGTCGTATATAGCAAAGTGGTTAAAATAAGGGGAGATGACCACGCACCGTGAGAAGATCGTAGACGTTGATGACGATCTCAGTTTTCTGCAGTGACAAGGTCGACCGGTGCGACGGCCGGGACGGAGTCTTCTTGTGCTTCTTTGGAGCCATGGTTGTGGAGGTGCTGTCTGTTTGGTTCGGCGATAGGAAGCAATGCGGCTTCGCTGCCAGGAATGTAACGGTTGTGTAATTGGGTGGATAATCGGCGACGATCAAAAGAAAGCCGTCTCAATAAATTCGAATTAAAGAGCAGCTCTCAACGACTGACGCCGAAAGAGCTTCGCGTTGAAAACGAGGTCGGAACAAGGAGGTCGTCCAAAGATGAAACGAGAGAGCGCGAGCCAACAATCGGGCACCAGAGAAGAGCAGGCAGCAGGATAGGCGATGCACCGTAGCTAGAGAACGGATGAACGAGGCCAAACTTTCGGTATGGTTGATCGGCCGTGATGCGCGTGGGATTGATTCAGTCCTTTCAATGTCGACAATAAAAAGCAGATGAATTGGAAGAAGAATGATGCGAGAAAAACGAGGGGAGGCAAGAAGGCAAAATACATTTGGACAAGGCTCACAGGGAAGGATCATCCAGAGAGGCTAATTGGCCCTGGGGCCGCAGCAAGCTTGTCAAACACAGCATGACGCAGTGGTGGTGACTGAAAGCGGAAGTGCTAGTGACTATGGGGAAGGCGCGGAGCCTAGCGAACAGGAAGCGAGCAGGAAACAGCGACCGAGCAGGGGCGCGCGAGAGGGGAGAGGCGAAACGGTCAGGTCCAGTTTCGCTTCCGTTTTGACAGACCGAGCAGCGAGGCCGGAATAAATATTGACCATTCCGTCCTGAGTCCGTTTGAGCCCAACAGTCTGAAGCTCCCTCTCCTCTCTGAATACGGTGCCCCACCATGCAAGATTGAGACGGAAGCTCCACAGCACTGAGCCCCGCCAAAAAAGCAGGAGCGGCTGGGAGACAGGTTCAAAGCAAAAAAATTTGCTTCAATTTGCTTCAATCCAATTTCAATAAAAAACCACTCCCACGTCTCTCCCACGACAACCCATTTAAATCCTCAGCAACCCCCAACAAAGAGCAGGAATTTCCTTTTCCTCCTCTTTCTCTCTCTTTTTTTGAATCTTCCGATCAGAGGGCCTTGAGGCTGGGAACAGCCAGCCCTCTTCCACGTCGCCCAAGACGTCGGCATTCTTCAGTCTTCGCCCGTGCGCTGGTTCAACGTCGTCTTTGCTGTCTTCGTTCGCACGTCGGTCTCAGCTTCAAGTACCAGCTCGGCCTGTGCTTGTTTTTGTGTCGAATCACTCTCACTCTCCCCTCTACTTCTCTACCACCACCACCCTCCACAAAAAAGGCAGAATGCCTCCGAAAAAGGCTGTCGTTGAGGAGAAGATCCTGCTGGGCCGGCCCGGCAACAACCTCAAGAGTGGTATTGTCGGTCTTGCCAACGTCGGCAAGTCCACGCTCTTCCAGGCCATCACCAAGAGCAACCTCGGCAACCCGGCCAACTTCCCTTATGCCACAATCGAACCCGAGGAGGCCCGTGTTATTGTGCCCGACGAGCGCTATGACTGGCTGACGGCAAAGTACAACCCCAAGTCGCGCGTGCCCGCCAACTTGACGGTCTACGACATTGCCGGCCTGACGCGCGGTGCCTCAACGGGTGCCGGTCTGGGCAACTCTTTCCTGTCGCACATTCGCGCCGTCGACGCCATCTTCCAGGTTGTTCGGTGCTTTGACGATGCGGAGATTATCCACGTCGAGGGCGACGTCAACCCGACGCGCGATCTGGATATTATCAGCGACGAGCTGCGGCTAAAGGACATTGAGTTTGTCGAGAAGGCGCTGGAGAACCAGAAGAAGAAGACGCGCCAGGGCGGCCAGAGCTTGGAGCAGAAGAAGGCGCGCGAGGAGGAGGCCACGATTGAGAAGATCCTGGCATGGCTGAACGACGGCAAGGATGTCCGGAAGGGCACCTGGACGCCGAAGGAGGTATGTGACACCGCCACACTTCTTTTGATTTTCATTTTTATTTCACTGCAATTTCCAACACAAAACCCACCCTCCCCAAACGCAAACACTTTTATGATGACAAAGGGCCATAGCGCCTGAACCTATATAAACCCAGCTCTTCGAACGGACCCAGTACGCTGGCAACGTCATGAGATGAAAACTCTGTCTGATCTACGATTGCGCAAGCAATTGGGTGTTTTGCCCCTCTTCACTGAACTCTTTTACCTGTTATACAACCCGGGTTTTGTTCTTTTTGCTAACACCCCCCAGATCGAGGTCATCAACCCTCTGATGCTCCTGTCCGCCAAGAACGTCGTCTACCTCGTCAACCTGTCGGAGAAGGACTACATCCGCAAGAAGAACAAGCACCTTCCCGCCGTCGCGGCCTGGATCAAGGAGCACGCCGAAGGCGACCCGATTATCCCCATCTCCGTGTCTTTTGAGGAGCGCCTGACGCAAATGTCCGAGGAGGAGGCCGTCGAGGAGTGCAAGAAGCTGGGCGTTGAGTCGGCCCTGCCCAAGGTCATCCTGCAGATGCGCAAAGCGCTCAACCTGGGCAGCTTCTTCACGGTCGGCCCCGACGAGGTGCGCCAGTGGACCATCCGCAACGGAACCAAGGCGCCGCAGGCTGCCGGTGTCATCCACACGGATTTCGAGAAGACGTTTATCCAGGCGATCGTCTACAACTACAAGGTGCTGCACGAGCTGGGCGACGAGTCCGAGGTCAAGGCCAAGGGCAAGGTCATGACCAAGGGTAAGGACTACGTCGTTGAGGACGGCGACATCCTGCTCATCAAGGCCGGTGCTGCCAAGTCGTAAGGGCTGGAGATATTAAAAAAATAATGATATATCTCTTGCTTCTTGATTCTTATCCTTTGTCCCTTGTCGTTTTGTTAATGTCTATAAAAACATGAGTGCATGCAACCGACACCAATAGAGTGTCCGCATTTCCGCCTTGCATCATGATATCCCATTGAAATCATAAAATACATAAAAATATGAAAATCAAAACATGATTTGCAAAGACGTCTTGACGTGCTTCATTTCTGTAAATACGCAAGTAATTCCTTACTATGCGTAAGCATTCTTGCTGTCCTGTGTGATACAGCATGATATTACTCCATATCACTGTCAAATAAATAGTCCAGGAAGGTGCATTTCACGTGGCTTCCATCTGATCTGATGAGGTGTGACGCAATGTGTGCGAATTGATCTGAAACCGGCAGTCGCATTTCGCATTGGCACCCATGCAGTTATTCACTGACAGGCCGTTGACAGCTTTGTCGGCATTCTATGGAAATCTGGAGATCTGGAAATCTAGAGGCGGAGCTTTTGTCTGGAGGATTCTAGATTCCATATTGCTTCCGCCTGTGTTCTGATTCCACACATCAGAATCTACCTATTGAGTAGTACCAGGCGATTGGCCCTTAAATCACTGCCTGGTGTAGCCAGTGTTCGGTCGAGTAATTGAGCAATCGAAAACGAAACTGGTCGTGGCGCAGCAAACAGGCGGCAGGCGTATTGATGCCAAATATTTCCCACGCACCTGGTTGTTATCTTCTGCGATCTGCCTATCCAGCAAGAGTCGTGACAAAGTTAATTCGGTGTGCCACAGGAGGAAAGGGCCTTCTTTCCTCAAAAGGTGGGAGAAGACAGCCGTTGTGGGCCCTTTGCGATCGCTGATTCCGTATTTGCCCTGCCTGCGCTGTAATGCTATGGCACTTTGGCACATTTGGCACCTGCCCGTTCTGGAATACCACTGTAGTTACCCCGTATTTCGCGCAGTCACTGTGAGGATTACAGATCCCTTCCGACGGACGGCGGCAACATATTTACCAAGCATCGCGCCTTCCTGGCGGTCTCCTTACGTTTATTGCTCTTTCCCTTGTTTAATACAGTTTGCATTTCAGCATCTTCTTTACCCCTTTTCAATTATCTACACTTTTGTCGTGATCATTGTCTTTTTGTTCACCAAACACTCTTCGCAAGCACGACCCGCACCTCGGCCTCCTAGACCCTGCAACAAACAGCGTTGCTGTTATTGGCTCGGTCAACGGCACCGTTTCAGCGCTAGGCGCAGAACCGCATCGGTTCTGCAATGATTCGCGCAGCGGAACCACGAACCGGCCGCAAACTACGCAAATTCTAGCAAAATTTGAAAGAGATCAACTGCGCACAAGAAAATAAGCCTAAACGATAAACGGCCCGGCGACTTCACCACTTGGCAAGCCTGCGCTCGCTCCTTCTCCTCTTGTCCTCGCCCGGGCGTCGCAGCAATTCTGCCCGACCGCCGAATGTCCCGCAGTTGCCGCCAACCCTAAACTTTTACTTTTGACTTTTGGACTTTGGATTCTCAACTTTCAGACGCCACGACCGCCACGACCCGCCACTGCAACTTTCTCACTTCTTTGGGTCCCCGACTACACTACATCCCTACCCCGTTTCACCCCCGTCTTTTCCCCGTCTTTCCCTCAACAGGCGGGTTTTTCCAAGACACTCCTCCTCCACCAAACCCTGCGTCCGTCCAACCGCCTCCTCTCTCCTCTCCCCGCCGAGACATTGGAGACATTGGAACATTGAGCCCTCGAACCCGCTCGAACCCTAGAACCCCGACCTCTTTCTCCTCCCTCTCCAGCAGTTCGTACCGCCTGCTGCAGGACGCTTCCTCTGGGCCCAGATGCCCGACAAGGCACTCTCCGTCGCGACCTACGCGGCTGGAGCGTCGCTGGCCACCATTGCCCTCGTCTACGTCTTTGCGCCCACATATTTTATCGACAGTACGCCGCCCAGCTCAAGTAACCCTCTGTCTGCGCTGACCGGCCGCAAGACGGGCGTGGTCGGCCTTGCAAATGCCGCAAACGACTGCTTCATAAACTCCGTCCTCCAGGCCCTGGCAGGCCTCGGCGATCTCCGAATATACCTCATCCGCGAAACCCACCGCCGCAAAATCGACGATGTCGGCGTCTACCGCAATGCGGTGCCCCACGATGCCGAGGACTCGGGCAGCGAAGGCGCCCCCGCGTCAAACCGCCGGCCAATGCCCGTCTGGAAGGTCGAGGGGCTCCAGGCCGGTCTCGTCTCCAAGGGCCTCAAGGACATGATCGACCGGCTCAACGAGCGGCCCATCTACAAGAAGGTCATCACGGCCAACCCATTTGTCCACGTGCTCGAGGTTGCCTTCCAGCAGCGCATTAGTCGGCAACAGCAGGATGCGCAAGAGTTTTTGCAGGTCGTGGCCGAGCGCCTATGCGACGAGTACCATGCCGGCGCGCGCGCGCGGCGGTATGCAAGACGGCAGGCCGAGCAGGTGGTTTCTGCGGGCAGCGCAAACAGCGCGCTGAATAGCAAGGCCGTTGACGAGAAGTTGGCAAACATCGCAGCCGCTGCTGATGCAAACGGTGGTCAGGTGCCGCTGAAAGACGATGCGGCCGGGCCGAGCGTACAGATTTCTGGCGCAGCAGAGGACGTGGCAAGTGAAGAGGAGGGCTTCCCCATGGAGGGCAAGATCGAGTCGCAAATCGAGTGTCTTACTTGCGGGTTCAAGCCGCGGCCGTCCGAGCAGACGTTTTGCACGTTGACGCTCAATGTGCCCCAAACATCTTCCACAACACTGAGCGCCTGCTTCGACTCTATGCTCAAGACAGAGTACATTGACGAGTTCAAGTGCGAAAAGTGCCGGCTCGTCCATGCCAAGCAAATGTTTGAACATGAGCTGGCCAAGTCGTCCTCGGAATCTTTCCGCAAGGAGGCAAGGCTCACCATTGACCGGCTGCAAGCCGCCATCGATACCGACCCAGAACGGCCGCCAGCCGATATTGTGCTGCCCGACGCACGGTACGCGCCCAAGCGGCGCATTGCACGCCACTTCCGCCTCGTCAGCTTCCCCAAGGTGCTCGCCATCCACCTATCGCGCTCGATCTACGACGCATCCAACCAGTCCCAAAAGAACTCGGCCAAGGTCGCTTTCCCCGAACGCCTGCCGCTGGGCAGTCTTCTGAGTCAGCGCAAGTACAAGTTGATCAGCGTCGTGATGCATAAGGGCAGCCACCACAGCGGCCACTACGAATCCTTTCGGCGCCAGACCATGGCTGCGCCCTACTCCAACCCCAACACGTTCCAGCCTTCTCAGATCTACACGCCGTCCGGTAGCCCCGCGGCCAACACCCCGCTGATTGGCTCCTCGGATCCCTCGCCGGGTCTCAACTCTCCGTCGACGGCACGCCTCACTGAGGGCGGTAGCCCGATTTCCTCGACAGCAGAACTGCCGCCCTCGGCAGCAGCAGCAGACACGAATGGAAGCAGTCTGCCGCAGGAATCACTGAATCTGCTTCCGCCAAAAACCAACGCCGCCGTCGGCAAATCATCGCGATCTTCCTCCTCGTCAGCTCTACCGCCTGCACCGACGTCCGCACCCCGCGAGCCCGGTGAAGACAGCAATGGAAGCGGTAGCAACAACGACGGCGCCGCCGAGACGGCCAGTCTGCGGTCAATCACTCGGTCCACTCTATCTAGAATCACTTCATCGTCGCGCAACTCGAGCCGCAATGGCAGTCGCAGTGAGAGCCGGAATGGTGGTCTTACAAGCCGTCTGTCCCTCCGCCCTGGAAGCAAGGACAGTAGTTCCGCCGCCAATGGAAACGGTGTAGCCGGCAAAGGCAAGGCGCCAGCTTCCGCGCCCGCTGCGCCCCCGCCCCAGCCTCGTCATCGCAAGAAGAAGACGCCGGACCGGTGGTGGCGGATCAGCGACGAGAAGGTGCGCGAAGCCAGCACCAAGGAAGTCTTGGGCATGCAGCGCGAGGTCTACCTTCTGTTCTACGAGCTGGAACGGGATCCCTACATGGGTTGAGGCCACCCTTAAGTGACCCCTTCTTCCTTAACTCTTCTTTTTTTCTCTTCTTTACTTTGGACGCCTACGTCATCATGGTGTTTTTTCTGGGTTCTCTTTTAGTCCTCATTCTACTTTACTTTCCCTCCCGCTTGTCATTGTTGCTTGCATTGAACAAACCAAAATATGGCATGAGTTGGCGCTGCGGTTTACTTTTTGAGTTTTGGTCACGTTTTACATTGTTTTCCTCCTACGTCACAAACAGTACATAGTCCATGATAGAAGATGATGTGGCCTTGGTAAAAAGACCCGTCGTTTTGAATATACTTGAATTTTGGAAACTAGTGTCGCTGCATCCTGTTGTATGTCATTACATGTGATATTTATGGATATATTTGTTAATATATGGCTTTTATTTTTATCTGCATAATTTAGTTGCATTAGTCGTGTTTATATTTTGTAATTTATTCTTAACTATCTCACTCCATTTTTTTCTTCTAGTTTTAAAAATAATCAACCACATAAATATTGTTATAAATTGTTCACAAAATTTAAATAAAATTGGTCGACGAAGTCAAATCGTATTAAAAATATAAACTATTCCATGCATGTTTCGATAAACAAGAACAAGTGCAAGACGTGTACAAGAACAAAAACCAAACCAAAGTAGAACCAAAAAGTACACTGTACACTTGTGCCAAACCAATTATGCAAAAAGCGCCCCTTCATATGCTTTTATGTTCTTCCTTCCTCCCATGCCCAAATTCATCTCTCCTTTCGTTCACTCCCTACTGCTGGCCAAGGAACTCTTGGGCAATCTTGGTGGCCTCTTCCTCGGTGGGCGGCACGGCCTTCTTGGCGGCCTCGGCCTTGGTGCGGTCGAAGCGCCACAGACCGCCAGTCTTGTCGCTGTCGCCGTTTGCCGAGAGGCCGACATTGGCCGCCAAGCTGGCCAGCACAGGGTCCGCCTCGCCCTCGGGGACGGCCGAGAAGTAGCGGCGCTCCCAGGTGCGGCCCTCGGCCTTTTCTTTGGCGCGCATCTCGCGCTGGGCGTTTTCAATCTTTGTCTTTTCGACGCTCAGGGTGTCGAGATCGCCCTTGGCGACAGCGGCAGCGACTTTCTGCCAGGCGCGGCGGCTCTCGAGGGGGTGCTGCTTCTCGAGGGGCTGGACGTTGAGAGCGATCGTCGGCGACTGGGCGGGCTCGTAGGTGGTGACGAGCGTGCTGCTCGAGTTGGTCTTGGCCGGGCCCTTGTGAATCGAGAAAGCCTTGGTCCACTGGCCCGAGGCGTTGTACAGGACCTCCTTCTCGCGGCCGGTCGGGTACATGACGGCGGTGACGCTGTTCTTCTTGCCGCTGAGCCAGCCCTTGCCGCTGTAGTCGATGCGGGCGGTGTATCCGGTCGAAGAAGTGATGTAGGAGCAGCCGTCGAGCTCGACAAACGGTGAGCCGAACAGGAGGCCCTCAATGTGCAGGCCGGGCAGTGTGATGAGGTACTTGTCGGGTTCGCCGCCATTTGGTGTAGGCACAGTCAGGACGGCATGGCCAATCTGCTTGATAATGATTGTGCTCTTGAACGAGGCCTTTTGCGCATTGTAGCCCTCGAGGTGGACGCCGGTGGGGACATTGGTGATGCTGTAGGCGGTGGCGGGTGGGTGGTGGCTGACTTGCTCGCTGACGAGCTCGGTCGTGCCGCTGCCACTTGGGGCTTCGGGCGAAGGAGTGTCGTCTTCCCAAGTACCGAGGAACAGCTCGCCCAGGAACGGGTTGAGCGGCTTCTTCTCGTTGCCGTACTGCTCGCTGCGGCTGGCGTAGTGCTGCTTGAGGCAGGCCAGGAACCACTTGAGCACGAGAACGGCGCGCTTTTCCGGGTCAGACTCGTGGGCGGGCGCCGAGAAGAGGGCCGGGTGCTCGGCCCAGTAGGAGCTGAACTCGGTCAAGCTCTTGGCGGAGACAATGAACGGCGGGGCCGTCAGGCTGGACAGGTCGCCGTTGAACGAAGCGATGGACTGGGGAGGGAGGGGAGATGTTAGATGTTATTTTGTATTTTGTTTGGTGAGATTGAAATAGGGGCATCAACATACCTTGACGAAAGAGGTCCAGCTGCTGCCGCTGGCCTGGGCCGCGGGGGACTGCTGCGAGGTATCCATTTGTGAGGGAGGGGGGATCGGGTGTGATGTTCGGTGCTTCGAGGGCGAAAGTTGCGAAACGGCTGAAGCTGTGATCGTGAGATCGTCAAATCGTGAATTGGCTTTGGCTTGGTGACGATTTTTTGTTGAGGGGAAGGTGACGACCTAAAGCGCAAATGCAATTGCGGGCAGTAGCAATAGCAACCGGAGAACCAAATACAGCGCTTTTGGTGGTTGCTTGGCGGCCAATGGTTGGTCGCGTGTGGTTGTTCTGAGAGAGGGAAGAGCGGGCCGTTGAGTGGGTTGGGCGGTGAGGCAGGAGGGCAGTTGTGAGTGTTGTCGCGTGAGGAAGGGACGATCGTGTGGAGGCAGGTGCTGACAGTTCTGGTTCTGGCAGGTGCTGGCTTTAAGTAAGAGACGACCGGAGTTTTGAAAATATTTGTCAAGAGTGAAGCAAAAGCATGACAAAAATAAAAAGGAACGACAAGAAGAGACAGGATGAGGTTGAATTTAAAGCTGAAAGGTCCAAGATAAAAGATAGGACAATCAACGACGGGTGGCGATGACGACGAAGCACCAAGACCTGACAAAACAAGGCCGGACAGGGACACTTTTTGCACAAGGGGCAGGGTCGAAAAGAACTGAGACAGCTGGAAACGGCGAATAAGAGGGCATGCAGGCACTGGAATGTGCCTGGAATGTGTGCTTAGAGGCGCTGCCTGCCCGCAAAGGTGTGTGTGGGTGGACTGAAAAAGTGGGTCCTTTGGTTCCTGGATGAGGAATTTTGGCGGGGTTTTCGCAGTTGCCAAAAGACCGCAGACCGTTGGGGGGTTTGACGTCAGAGCTGGATGGAAGGAATGTCACCTGACACGTGATTGAATATGTGAACTACACCTGATTGGCCAGTCTGGACTTACACGACGGGACGCTCCGTGTCTGTTGGGACGTCTCTCGGTCTCGTTTTCTTGACGATTTTGAGAGAACGGCATATAAATTGATGTGATAATGTGATGAAGTGCAAGGACTCTTCTATAGCGAGACCACTTTCACCTCGCCTAGGCCGCACTTTGGATTTACTGCTCGCCCACTGTACGACATACACTGACATTTATTCAGCCACAAGGGCTCCCTCTTCATCTTCAAGCCACCTCGCGCTCCCCTTATCGCCTCTCTTCACCTTACTCTTTTTCTTACTATTACATTAATTTTATTTTCGTTTATAATTATTCGTAAATCCTTGGTTACACTAAAGAAGAATAGTAAAATCAAGAGATGGAGCCTCCAAGTTAACACCCGTTAATAGTAAACCGAAGTACCATTAAAGTGGTCGACCAGCGTCGTTGCCGGCCCGTGAGCGGACTGTGTATTAATATTGTCCCTTCAAGTCACGTTCAATAGATAATGTTTAGAGGAGGTCAATGAAAGGTGGGTGTTCTAAAGCTGAGCTGCTTAAAGATGAGGTACACGAAATGACTCAACTAGGATTTTTGACAGACGCCTGTGCCTGTCCGGCTCAACGCCACGTGTGTAAGTCAGGAACAGACAGATACATATATGGGACGGAGAAAAAACCGGGCCAAAAGGCCAAAATATTATGTGGCTGACAGGTACACGGAAAAAGGGATGATATTTCAGAAATGACACTTATACCAATATTGAAACAATAATACCACAAGACGGCATTTATAAATTACTGACTCAATCTACCGAGCCGTTTACTATTTTAATTCCAACACACACATACCACGGCACACAGCCCATTATATATCCCCAAACACGCAAATTAACAGGAGATGAGAAACGAATCCACGCCAACCAACAAACTGCACGGGTAACACTGACTGGCCAGTCCCAGCCACTCTAGATGCGGTATCTAAAGTGCTTGTTCTGCTTGTCGGTGATGTCGTCGAAGCTCTCCATGGCGGCCTCGGTGGCGTCGACGCCGTCCAGCAGACCCTTGCGGGCCTTGGCGCGGTTCTCGAGCCAGCAGTAGGTGGTGTAGATGGCCTGGAGGCCAATGGCGGCGCCGTAGGAGCCGGCCAGGCCCTTGATGGCGGTCGGGTAGCGAGGGGCTTCGTGGGACAGGAACAGATGGGGACCGGCAATGTTGCCGGCGCAGTAGATGACGAAATAGACACCGAGAACAGTGGAGCGCTTGGTGTGGCCGGCAGTGTTGAGGCCGGGCAGGGTCCAGTTGAGGACGACGGGCGAGCCCAGGATGCCCTGGAGCCAGCACATGCCGACGAGAGCGAAACGGTGCTCGATGGGAATCTTGAGGATGCCGATGAGACCAGCCAGACCGGGGAGACAGCCGATGATAATGGTGAGGCCCATCATGTTGGGCCGCTTGGAGAGGTAGCCGAGGGTGATGACAACGACGACCTGGATGCCGCCGACGGGCGTCTGGAGCAGCGTCGTCTTGAGCGGGCTGTACCCAAAACCGGCAATGATGGCCGACAAGAAGTTGGACACGCCGCCATTCAAGATACCGTAGCAAATGGCCATCAGGAACAGCAGCCACGACTTGGGGTCCAGCAGCGCCTCCTTGATCTGGGCGGGCACAATCTTGTGGTGCTTGAGGCCCGTCTGGTTCTGCGAGATGCGCCACACAGCCACGACCTTTTCGTACTCGGTCAGCATCTTGGCGTTGTGCGGGCCGTCGGGCATGTAGAGGATGACGACAAAGCCCCAGGCAAACGTGAGGGCGCCGACAATGAGGTAGATCAGCTTCCACTGCGGGACGGCGATGCCGTTGGCATGGCCAGCACCATAAGCCAGGAGAGCGCCCAGAATGGACGAGACGCCATTCACAGACAGCCAGTACGACGTCCGCAGACTCTGCTCCTCACGCGTCCACAGCATAGACGTCAGGATAATGAAGGCGGGCGAGATGACGGCCTCGAGAAGACCCAGGAAGAAACGGATGGCGAAGAAACCCGAAAAGCTATATACGGCAGCCTGAAGCATGCACACGCTGCCCCAAACAAACAGCATGAAACCGATCAGACGGCCGATTGGGTACCGCTGCAGAAGAATCTGCCACGGATAGGCGCCCGTCAGCCAGCCAAAGTAGAGCGCCGACGAGACCCAGGCATAATCGTCGCCCTTCATGTGAGTGTCCTTCTGGAGGCCGTAGGCGTTTGAGTAGTTGAGTGTTTGCTGAGGAGTGGTGGGTTAGTGTTGAATGAAGGATAGGTGATGATGATCTATCTGGTACGGAACTCACCTTGTCAAGGAAACTAAGCATGTAGGTCATCATCATAATGGGCAGCACAATAAAGTCGAGCTTCTTGCGCACTTTGATCGAGTCCCGCTTCAGCTGCTCCTCGCTGTACTGCTGCGACTGCTGGTAGTAGTCCTTGCCGAGCTCGTTGAGGTCGACCTTGCGGCCCGCGAGACGAGAGAAGAAGCCGCGCTTCTCGACGTCGTTGGTCGATCCAGGGCTGTGGTCGGCCGACGACGTGGCCGCAGCCTCGTCCACATCCATAACCTTGGACATGGTGGTGTGGGGGAGAGGGGAGGAAGTAAATAAAAAAAGAGGGAGTAAAGAAAGAAGCAGAAGAAGAGGGATGGTGACGATGGTGATGGGAAAATAAACAAATACAATAATGAAAGTCCAAACAATGGGACAAGTCAGACCGAGGTCAAGGGCGATGAAAAAGGAGAACAAAATAAATCAGACCGTGCAAGGGGAGGGGATGCAACCGGATCTTTAAAGTCCTGGGAATCTGGGAATGGATCTCGGTCGCGGTATGCCGACAGTCGAAGAGACGAACGCTGGAGATACTGATACCACGCTCCGTTTGGATGGGATGGCCTGTCACTCGGACAATACCTGCAAGGTGTAGACTGTTTTGTCTGTTTATCGTGTCCTGCGTCTTGTGTTGTTGGTGTGGTCCGGAATGTTTATTGCCTCCTCGTCTGATTTGCTTTTCTTTTTCTTTGATTTCCAAAAAGAGATCGAGGTGAAGAGAAAGGAGCAAGCGCAAGCGAAGCGAGTTGATGCAGCTGTCAGTCAAAAGTTTACCCCGGTGCCGAAGGAATAAGATGATGGCATACGCTGCTTTCTTTTCTTGGCTTTCTGGTCGTGGCTATCATGGGAGATGGGGTTGTTGTTGCAGCCTATTTTAGCATTTAATTTTGCAATTAATTTTATTCGCTCTATTCACCATGGCATCTTGCTCCGAACGTCGTATCTCTCGCCGTTCTTTCCTGTTCGTGTCCTTGTCCCTGTGTCTTGGTCTTGTGCTTCGGTCGGAAAGAGCGGCCGTTGGCTGTTTGCTCGTTGTGGAAGGACCGCGCCGAATCAAGATTGGGCAAGTGCATGCGGTGGTTTGGGATCAGCTACGTGCACCGTCTAATTTTGCCCAAAGAGCACTTATAGCACGCACAGAGTACCGTGTGCTTATCAATTTTTCGGGGGACTGGCCGGACATGCTGTTTGTGTCGCTCTTGTCGTTTTGGGCAGTCCTGTCGCTCCTTCCTTGCAAGCATGACTCTCAAGGGCTGGTCTTTCCTTGTCTCCTTTTCCTTGTCTCTCTTTCCTTCTCCTCACGCGATCCACTTCCCCTCTTCTTCTCCTCTTCTGTCGTCTCCTTTTGTCTGCTTGTTTTTCGCCTCATGTTGTACGCTCCGGCGGTCTCACGGCGCAAATCACAGACCGCAAAACCGCAAACCACACATCCCTGGCCATTCCTCTATCTACAATGGAGAAATGCACGACGTGCCGGTGGAGGACGGCGCGAAATTGGGACCCGTCCGGTTGGACTCCCGCAGCCACAGCCAAGATCGAACAATCACCGTTCGTGAGGGTGTCAAGCCCAAGCTTCTTTGCAGACACCCCTCCCGCCTTCATGGTGCACGCCTCATTGACGTCCACTAACACGGCGTGGAAAAAGAGGGTCGAATGCACTAACAAGGCCTATCACGGCCGCCAACTCGATAGCGCAACTGATAGCATCGAGACCATCTAACCTACAGCGAGCACAAGGGAAAGTCTCCAACTTCTGCCAATAGCGCAACCGCCGATAGCATGTCAGAGATAGCCTCCGCATTTTGTCGATTGCCGGAGGTGAAATGGAGGGCACAATTGCCCCAAAGCTCAGAGTCGATTGCTAGTCCGAGCCAAGGGACCTGACCAGGTGAGCAGTTCTTGGGGGCCTTTTTGGAGGGGCCTCGTGGAGGGACCTCTTGGAAATACGGAGGAGACAAGAGACGAATAGACGAAAAGGGCAAATCGACGAAGCAGAGCAATAGCAATGGTCAGCTCGGAAGTACGAGATCTGGACCGATAGTCAATTGGCAAGAAATTGACAAGACAAGCTCAGCTCCAAACTAACTTCTCCAGAGTCTTGTTTCCTGAACTTTAAAAGGACGGCACACCTGGCTCGTCCTCAGAAACTCGTCCCAAAAGAGTCTCGATAGCTTCTTTGATAGCATCAAGTCGAACACCTCGATTGTTTCTCGACTGCCTTCGACTTCCAGAAGGACTGTCTTTCTTCTTCCGGTCTCTGATAGCTTCCTCGAACAAGGCCCTGATAGCGTTTCATTTCGCCCGTTTTGGTCAGCCGTTTGTTTCGTTTGAGAGCCAGCTTGCGAGCCATACACAGTACGAACCAGTTTGCCATTGACTTTCGCCTTTGTCCGGCCGGCTCCCGCTGTCGATCGGCCCGCTCACTCGTGGACTCGTGGCGTTGAAGCGAGAACGAACCCTGCAGAGAACACACACTCACACGTTGTTCTCACTCACTCTCTTTGAGTGAAAGGGGAGGCTACGGCATATCCGCACTGCAGGCAGGTCCAGCCAATCTCATTGCAAAGATCGGCGGGGAAAAGCGAAGACGGAAGGTAGTCAAAACAACGCACAAGGCACAACGCACGACGCACGCAAGACGCACAGGCAGCCGGATACACCACACATCCCACGCAGACCATCCCATCCATCCCGTCGGTCGACATCGAAGGGCGCAACGGACGCGAGCGCGAGGCAGGCCCTGGTTCTTCTTTCTTTGTTTCTTTTCTTTTGTCACATTTTATTCCTTCCTCCCCTGGCTTGATTCTTAGCTTGGATCCTATTTTCGTTTCCATTTCCGTTTCTCATCACTCACGGGAATGACAACATCTTGATCGATCCCATCCATACACTCGCCCGTACTTCCCTTGATCATAGGACCTTTTCTTTTATTTCTCATCCACATCTCATACTATTCTATCCTCACGTCCAGACGCTATCGGTCATCTATCAGTTGTCTGTGAGATCCATCGCGACAGCCGTGCTTCTCCAGTTTATTTCCCTACATATTGACCGTTTCGATCACATCTTTTCGTCCCTTCCCTCTTCCTTTATCTTTCCCATATCTCTTCTTCTCCTGCATTGCATTATCGACTATCTTGGTCGTCTTTCTGCATCACCAATCTACCAATCTCCCACGTTGTCACATTTCTGATTCTCTTCCCCCAACTCCCCAACTAAATCCCCTGCACCCTCCCCCTTGGCTTCCACACCCACCCTTCGCGCCCTCTCCTCCAATCATGTCATCCACTACAACGACAACGGCCACGGCCACCCAAGAACAGGTCCCCCTCCCGACCAAGTCGTGGCAGTCGATCTGCGAGGCCAAGCAGGCCGAACAGCTGTCGCGCATCCCCGAGGAATGGCGGCTGACGCCCGAGATGTACCCGGCCGAGGGCACGATTGACCTGCGCCCGGTCGTTGGTACCTGCGGCATTCTGACGGAGCGCGAGCTGCTGATCACGGGCGAGACGTACGACGCGACATCCCTCGCGGCAGAGATCGCCAAGGGCACATATACGGCCACCGAAACCATTACGGCGTTCTGTAAGCGCGCCGCTGTCGGCCAGCAGCTGTGCTCGTTCCTGACAGAGATCCGGTTTGCCGAGGCCATCGAGAAGGCCAAGAAGCTCGACGAGCACTTTGCCAAGACGGGCAAGACGGTCGGCCCGCTGCACGGCCTGGCGATGACGTTCAAGGAGTGCTTCCACATCAAGGGCTACGACGCCTGCAACGGCTATGTGTCGCGCTGCTTCGACAAGTCGACGACCACCACGCCCGTGATCCAGCTGGTTGAGGAGGCCGGCGCCGTGGTGATCGCCAAGACCAACATCCCGCAGACGATGCTGGTGGCCGAATGCCACAACAATGTCTTTGGGCACACCAAGAACCCGATTGTCAGCAACCTGTCGTGCGGCGGCAGCAGCGGCGGCGAGGGCTCGATTGCGGCGTGGCGGGGCAGCGCGCTGGGCGTGGGCACCGATGTGGGCGGCTCGATCCGGCTGCCGGCAGCGTTCAACGCGGTGTACGGGTACAAGCCGTCGGTCGGCATTCTGCCGTTTATTGGCTACGCGCCCTCGGGCTGGACGGGTGTCAACAGCGGCATCCCCGCCGTGCTGGGTCCTCTGGGCCAGTCGATCCGCGACATGAAGCTGTTTACGGACGTCGTGCGCGCCCAGCAGCCGTGGAAGTTTGACCCTGCCGTCATTCCCGGCATCATGGAGACGCCGCTGTTCGACGCCACGAAGAAGCCCGTGGTCGGCATTCTGTACGAGTCCGGCATCACGCCCCACCCGCCCGTCCAGCGCATCCTGCGCGAGGCCGTCGCCAAGATCAAGGCCGCCGGCTACGAGGTCCGCGATTTCACGCCGACGTGCCCCGACTTCAAGGAGCTGCGCGACATTACGGCGGAGATGCTGACGTCGGATGGTCTGTCGTACCAGACGCGCGAGCTGGCCAAGTCGGGCGAGCCGGCCGTGCCGTCGGTTGTCAACTTTGGCTACTGGGGCAACCGCCGGCAGGAGCACGAGGAGGTGTGGGCGCTCAACACGCGCAAGGGCGCGTTCCAGAAGAAGATGCTGGACACGTGGCAGACTCTGGGCATTGACATTCTGATTGCGCCGTCGGTGGCGCACACGCCGATCCCGTCGGACAAGTGCACGTCGGAGCTGTACACGGTCTGCTGGAACGCCATGGACTACCCGGCGATCATTGTGCCGTTTGGCAAGGCCGACAAGGCAGTCGACATCGAGGACCCCAAGTTTGTCGCCAAGAACGACCTCGACGCAAAGATCCACACGTGGTGTAAGTCAAGTGCCCCGAGACATTCACCTTTTTGCTACGCATACTGACCAACAGACGACGCCGAATTAATGCACAACTCGCCGACCTCAATACAGCTCGTGGGCCCGCGCCTGGGCGATGCATCGCTGCTGCACTACGCCGAGGAGCTGGACAAGGTGCTGCATGCATAAGCGAGACGACGCAGGGGAAATCTGGAAGAAGGAGAGCATCGGATGGCATGCATGACATAGGTGCATTTGCATACACAACACGCATTGGTAGTGGTTGTTTGTACACGTAGTACCTCAGAGACATAGACTACATACATTATTTGATTTTGTTCCATCTGTATCTACACTGTTATTCTTGAAAATTATGAACTCTTGCATGCTCCAATTTTGCAGTAGCCATGTTTGCTTGACCATAATTCATTGCCCTTTGATATTTCCCGGACTCGGCCAGGCCTAACTTCCCAAAACGGCAATTTGACACTTCTCATGGCACTTACACCGTACAGTCGTCTTTATCTCGATGCTATCAGCAATACAGCACGAACACGAGCACGGCCATCTGCCAGATTTCGCCCGCTTTCAGTCAGATGTCGTGAAGCTATCGATAGTCAAACGGCTGTGGCGTTGTTAATGGTGGCACAATATCCAAGATATGTCCATGCTTGCCCATATATTCCTAAGAAAAAAAAAGCAAGGAGACAAAGTCTCGGCATCGGTCGAGTATATCCATGACAAAAGCCGTATCTCCGGATAGCATGTTTTTGAACCCGTTTATCGCTAACGAAGCATTCGGAGATCTTGATGTTGAGGCTACATGTTGACTCGCGTGGATGGGATGATCTTCGTCTTCCTCGTGTAAGTGAACCCTGGCCATGCTGAATGTTACACTGACACCCTGGGCGTAGCACTAAAATTACGACCTCCCTCCATCCTCCAATTCCCCCTCTTCTTTCAGCATGGTCTTGTGTTATCATTTATGCTATCTAAGCTTCATTTCAAGGTGTAGCTTCTGACTCGAGACTTTCTTAAGTAAATCTTCAGGGTGCATTTCGGAGGCTCCCCGATGTGCAGACAGACACAACCTACTTCAGAGTACTAGTAGTAGCTATCGCTTGTGGCGTTGCACATCCGCTACCGTGCCGTCCTTTGCGGAGCTATCCTACCCATGCTTCCGGCATTTTGAGGATCGCGAAATCTACAAAGCAAGACTCGAATACAGTGCATTAACCCTTCCTATGGAAAGGAAGATAAAGCTCACTGAATTGTGAAATGGGACCGATGTAAAGGAAACAGATCCTTTAAGATATGGCAGTGATATCTTCACGAGCTTATCATTGTTATCATTTCAACGGCGTGCCACTTAGAGGCTCCACGCCGTTGAATGGGGCTGTTCTGATAGTCTCCTTTGTCGGAGATACTGATTGTGAAGGCCAGCATAAATTCAACGGAATTCTCCAAGAGCGAAATCAATCCTCAGAAAATCCATGTTCTGTAAATTGTTGAAAAAAGCGGCAAATCTCGCTGCATCTTGTGATCCTTTTGAGAAATAACAAAAGCTGGGGTAATCGGTGTAAAGTTGACAGTAAAATGCGGAGGTGAGTTTTGAAGACGTAATTCAAACCCCCCAGAGCTCCTCAAAAGACCGAAAGAGTAGCGGATCTATTTTGGAGCCCGCCAAGCAACGCCGATGTCGTCAAAATAGTCTGCACCGGGCTTTTGACTTGACATTTGACTTGTCCATATCCTGAATCATCTCAAGGAGATATTTTCAACATACCCATACCCCATCTTTTCCATTCCCGCCCTGCCCCTGCACTTAAGCCGCGCTGCTTCCCATCTCTGGACCAGCGCCGAGCTTGGCTCAAGCTTAAGTTCGAGTTCAAATCAACTGTCAACCCCATTCCACCAATAAACCAATAAACCAACAGTCAACGACCAACGACGTGCCACTCGACATACGACCACATACAATTCAACAGTCCTTTTGCCACAGGCCCTGCTTTCCTCTTCCTCTCTGCCTTTTCCTTTCCTTCCCTCCCTCTCGCCTTTCCCCACTTCTCCGCTCTCCTTGTCACATCCTTTCCCCATCTACTCTCCCTCCTACCCCAGACATGGCTTCTCCGGAGAAGCCTGCGTCAGACTCCTCAGCTCCATCAGCTCCCCAATACAGGGTCTGTTTGATTGGGTCGGGCGGCGTGGGCACCATTGCCTCCCTCGTGCTGACCAAGTCGGGCCAGGCGCATGTGACGGCTGTATTGAGGAGTAAGTACGACTATGTCTCAAAACACGGCTGGGACATTGAGAGCGTCGACCATGGGTCCCTCAAGGGCTGGAAACCACACCGCGTCGTCGGCTCGGCGTCCGAGGCCGCAGTGGAGCCGCGAGTCGACGGAGTCGACGAGGAAAAGAAAGTCGTCTTTGACTTCCTCGTCGTCTGCACAAAACAGCTGCCGGACCGAAACCCGGTGACGGCCATGATCGAGCCCGTCATGACGGCCGGCCGCACAACGGTCGTGCTCATCCAGAACGGCATGGGCATCGAGGACGAGGTGCTGGCAAAATGGCCGACCAACACGGTCGTCAGCTCCGTCTCGCACATTGGCAGCGGCATCGAGGAGCCCAACAAGGTCGTGCAGGTCGGCAAGGACGTGTCCAAGATGGGTGTCCATTTCGGCTTGTCGTCAGTCCAAGGTCCGTCTTCGGAGGCCGGGGCCGACGCCGAGACGACGGCCCGCCACAAGGCCAACGCCCGGACGTTTGTCGACATGTACCTGGCCGGCGGCGCGCACGTGTGCGAGCTGGTCGACGACATTGAGGCCGCGCGGTGGGAGAAGCTGCTGTGGAACGGCACGTTCAACACGGTGTGCGCGCTGACACGCACCGACGTCGGCCAGATCCAGCGCAGCAAGGGCCGCGAGTCGCTGCTGCTGCCGATGATGTGGGAGATTTGGAACATTGCCAAAGCCGCGGGCCACCCGCTGCCGGACACCATTGTGCATTGGATGGCGTACCGGCTGCCGGACGAGATCAAGTACCGGCCGAGCATGCTGCTGGATTTGGAGAATAGCAGGCCGATGGAGCTCGAGGTGATTCTGGGGAACCCGCTAAAGGTGGCGCGGCGACTTGGTGTCGCGACGCCGGTCATGGATGTCGTGTACAATATGCTGAGGGTAGAAGCCTGGAAGATTGACGAGCTGAGCAAGAAGTAGACAGGTGTGTAGTCAAACATAATGTCACGATAATCAAAATGGAAGTCGAAATCAGAAGTAATCCAAGTGGTATTTCGCTGTTATCCAAAAGTAATTCAAAAAAGTCATACAAAATTATACAAAGACATAAATCATAAACATTATCCAAAATCCAAAATCCAATAAATGATAAAAAAGAAGCAGCGTTAAACAGGTCTTCCTGCTACGCATGGTTTGTGCAGATCTGCCTGCTACGCCTACAGAGGCATAAAAACGTTCGACTGCCCGCTCTGGGTCAGCTGCATCCAGTCCCAAACCTCGCCGCGGTCGCGCGCGGGCCAGATCTGGTCGACGACGAACTCGCGCGTGCGGCGGGCGGTCATGATGGGGCGTGCGTGGCACATTTCGCCAAAGAGCGCACTCGCAAGCGCGCGGTCTTCGGGCTGGTCGAGCTCGCAGGCGGCCACAAAGAGGGGCCATAATGAGAGTTTAACGTCTTCGGCGGGCCCATTAATATGCATCATGACCTCGTAGGCCATGGACAGGGCGGTCTGGTCGGCTTCGCGGGACGAGCCGGGGCGGTTGAACAGACGATACAGATACAAGAGAGCGGCGGCGCGCCATGCCGAAGCGTGCAGCAGCAGCGTCCTCGACGTCTGGATGGACAGCGAACTGTCGTGGATGGGCCGCCACATGAGCAGTTGTGCGCGGATGGCGGCTTCGCGCTCGGCGAGGTTGGATCGTTGTGTGAGATACAAGGATGCATCGCCGGCGGCAGACTCAGCAAAGAAGGCGCTGCTGCTGTCGCCGAACAGACCGTCATCGTCGAGATCGCCGGCACCAGATGCCGTGGTGGCTATGGACGGTAAGCTGGGATCGTGGTGCTGGTGGCTGTTGTGGTGTGGAGTGCCTGCAGCGGCGGCGGCGGCGGCAGCAGCCGCCGCAGCAGCAGCAGCCGTTGCGTTGCCACCATTGCCCTGGTAGAAAGCGTCGTTATTCAGAATGGCCTGGACGTCGCCGGCCAGCTCGGCCAGCTTGTATAGGATGGGCGTCAACGTGGCCGTTAAACCCAGAAGACGGTCGGCGTGGCGCATAGAGTAGTCGTCCAGCCAAGTTGACGGCTGGATCTTGGGACGCTGCATCCGGGATAGCGAATGCAGCAGGTCCTGACGGGCCACGCCCTTTGCAAAGTATTTGGCGGTTGTGCTGAGCTCATGGCCGGAGCGGGTGTGGTACTCCAAGATCATGGCGACATTCTCGATCAGCGACGGCAGCGAGCTGCCCTTGCCGTCGGACTTGGGGTTTGTCAACTCTGCACCGCAGAGGGCGAGCAGCAGCAGCAAGACAAGTTCGGGGCTGCTACCATCTTCGTTTAGGAGTCTTAGTCGGCTTAACAAGCGGGTCTTGCGGTGCGAGACAATGTTGCTGCCGGGCCCGTCGCCGGCCATCTCCTTGATGTAGTTCTCGCCAATGGCGCATAGCGAGTCGCCGACGACAATGGGGCTGACTTGGAGGAGTGACAGGACGGCGCCGTTCATCTCGTTGATAAACATGCTGTTGCTCATGACCATTTCTGTGGGGTGGCGCATAAAGTAGATCTCGATAAACGGCTTGTCTTTTGCGAGGATTTCGTTGAGCGGCATGAAACTCGGGCCGCGGACGGGGGCGGGTGTCGGCGGTGACCAAAGACTCGAAACCTCCAAAACGGGCGATCTGGACATGGCGGCAGCGGCCGGGCCGATCAGGCGACGGCCGTCGGGGCCAACGAGCGAGCGGCTGTTTTCAGACGACGAACCGGAGCTGCCACTGCCTCCACTGTCGGACGAGGATGCTGGTGATGAGGCGAGAGGCGGGCCGTGGTGGGCAGTGGCGGCGCCGGGAGTCAGCAGCTCGGCGTCGACGTTGTCGTTGTTTCTGTCGTCGAGGAGGAGGGAGTGGACGTTGCTGTTGGCGACGGGGTGTTGATGGTGTGTTTGGGTATCGTATAAAGACAGAGACGGGGGCATGGGGGTCAAGGTCAGGTCACCGGCCACCATGGGCGTGGATACGACGGCGCCAGGTGTCCTTGGCAGAGGAGTCGAGGTGTAGGGGCTGCCTGGGTAGAGGCTGCCCGCAAAGGGGGCGGGCGAGGGGTGTGTGTAGGGGCTGTCGGCATAGGGTGTGTTCACGGTAGGAGTTGCTGCTGTTGGGACCGACGAGGAGGCCCGGCTGTCCTGCCACTCGATCGGGGCCCAGGGGATGTCGGCGGAGCGGTCGTCGGCGATCTGGGCGGCGGTGGCAATGGTTTCCGGCAGGACAGCGACGACAATGGTGGAGCTGTTCATGGTCATCGGCGCCATGGCCGAGACGGAGCCCATGCCCATGCCACGCGCCGGCGGGCGGCCATAAGGCACGTAGGCCGACGGGCGGCTGTAGTTGTTGGCGGGCATGCCATACCGCCCAGCCCCAGGCACAGGGCCATAGCTCGAGGCTGGACTGCCCATTGGGCTGCCAGGCGTGCCCATGCCCAGGTGGCTGTCACGGCGGCCATAGGGCATCTGGGCCAGCGGGTGCAGGGGGTTGCTGTTGTGGGCATTTGCATTGGCATTGTTGGCAGCAGTGCTGCCGCCCGCCAAAGAGGTGGCCCCTCCCGGGCCTCGCAGGTTCTTGCCGGTGGTATCAAGATAGCCTCGACATTTACGGCTGCGACGCATGCAGGTTCCGCAATGGGGATGGACCTCATCGCACTTGATCTTGGCCTGCTTGCAGTCGATGCAGCCCTTGCGCGAGCGAGTAGCCATTTTGGTTTTTGGGGGGATGAGTGTGCGTGTGCTCGGCTGAATATCCGTAGTCTCTCAGACAGTGCCCTTTCTCACTTCCTTTCGCGAGACGAGACCCACGGTGAGGAATACGGTCTTTGCGATTCGGTACCCTGGATTGGGTTCCGGGGCTGGTCCTTTGGTGTTCCTGTTCCTGATTCGGGTGGTCGTATCCCGCTCTCAGCTGGCACGTTCCTTTTCCTCAACAAGTCTGACTGCTCTGCTCAGCCTGTTCTGCCGATCGATGACGAGACGCGTGAAACAGTAAGAGACCAGTCAGAGACAGCAAGGCAGAATGGTTGGATAACGGATAGCATGCAGCTTAGAGAGGAGAGTTTGAGTGCAGTGTACGCGGGGAACAAGGCTGGCGATAAACTGATAGCAGATTGGCGATAGCAGATTTGCTGATACTGATAGCATCCAAAGCCCTGGATTCTCGGATTTGGTGGGTTCTTCTGTCTTTTGTCTGGGCCTTGAGAGCGGGTCGATGCTATCTGCAGGGCTTGAGCCAGAAGGGCAGGCGGTCAGCCACAGGAAGAGAAAGTAGGTGGCTCAATGGGGCAAGCAATCAAGACGGGCAGCCGGAGTGTGTTGGCTGTTTGGGGTGTTGACTCTTGGAGAGTTGGAGAAGGACGAAAAAGCAAGTCGAGTCGAAGATGTCTGATTGTGTCTGATGTCTGATAGCTTACCAGTCGCATGGTCAACAAGGGAAAAGAGGACAAAAAGGACAGGACAAGAAAAAAAGAGGAGCCAGCACACCCGGATATATTTGCGGACGATGGTGGGACGCAGGGTGGTGGTGAGTGGTGAGGGGCGTGAGATGCAGACACGCTGGAGAGGAGAAGAGGAGAAAGAGGAGAATCACCAAAGAGGAAAAGGAGCCTTGGAGGCATAAACCGTCAATGGCCGGCCGATAAACGGCCCCCTAAACAATGGCGCTTGGCTGCGAGGACACCCCCTGGAATAGGAAAGGACGAGAAAATAGTGGTAAAAATGGCAGGGCCTAGGCGTGAGCAAGCGTGAAAAGGCGTCAAAAGGAAGGGCCCAAGAAGACACCAGGAAGGGGCAATGAAGTGACAAGCAAGGCTAGCAAGCAGCGATGCACCTGGCGCCCCACATAACTTGGTCGATTGGGATGCCAGACGAGCCAGGGTGGGTATTTGCCATGCGATAATACTGACAAAGAGACACTGTCAAGTCATGTGGACGGCAGGACCGACGGCTTTACCGCCCCAAAAAGAAAGAAGGGCGCCGACCTGCCGGATGGCATGGCTGCAGGGATGGGAATCATGGGTTAAGTGCACAGGGCTGGGCAAGGTAAAAAGGAAAGAATGGACGAGTGTGCAGAATAGGTGCGGCAGAATGAGAAGGAGCGCCCCCAAAAGGAGCCCAAAACAAGCCCGAAAGGGGAGGGGGCACGCCAGGGTATTGGGGAACGGGAGGAAAGAGCGGCCAGACGCCAAATGCTATCGCGGTGCTATCAGATGGAAGGCGCGATCCGTCGGGGTTCGGTCACATCGGCCGTTCTTTTCTTTCTTTCCTAGGCTTTTCCTCTCCAAAAAGGAAAAAAGGCGGAGAGGTCTTTGTCAGACAAATTTCACGATTTCACGCCAGACCGCCAATACCGACACTCTAGATCATGGGGAAGGGTAGAGTCGGTCGATGGATGGTCGAGATGCATTCCCACAGCGATTCTCGACTCCAAAACGACTCCAAAGACCGTGGCCCGACCGCGTCGCCGCCGATGCATGCCGCTTTTTTTTTTTTTTTTTCTTTTTCTCCTCAAAATCATTTTGGAGACATGCTGACACCGTCCGACAGCGGCGAGGATGCCCGGCTTGCGGTGGTTTTATTCTTTTGTTCACGTCGTCCTTGAAGGCGGTCAATTTAATTTGTTGGGGTTATCAGATCCGATCCACTGTCGGGAGTCGGCGCACGGCACGTAATTGTGCGATATGTGCGACATGTGCAGTCTTATCAGATTGAAGACTCGTGAATCCCATTCTGGCAGCTGCTTATGTACACACTTTCCTGTCTCGGCAGTGTGCTTAACAATCAGACAACACAGTTCACGTGGCCAGGCGAGAGTCTCGCGTTGTGGTTTTGCAGAAATCAATGCAAAGTACACAAGCAACAAAGTCAATTGGGATTCTTCAATTTGGTATTCTCTTCTTCTCTTAAGTTACTTCACCCCTCCAGTGCTCACTTCGCCACCCGCTTTGCATGCGCCGCGTGCTTTGCGTTCCGCTCCGCAATATAGTTAAGCAGATTGTCCGACACTTGTGCTCCCGGCGTCAGTCCGGCGTCCACCGGCTCGCCCAGCTGCTCCCACATTGGCACCACGCCCGCCCACGCCGGCGGCTCCACGTTGGGCCCGTCGACCTCGACATTGCGCGGCTGGATGCCCGGGACGCCCGTGCGCGCCTTGACGGACAGCTTGTCGATGCGCACGCGGACAATGTAGACCATTTTCGTGACGATCGAGGCCATGGGGTTGACCTCGGCGCAGCGGCCGGGCACGATCTTGTCGGTGACCTCGTGCATGATCTGCGTCTTGATTTCTTTGCCAGTTACGGGCTCGCAGGTGCCGTGCAGAATGGCGGAGCGGTAGTTGAAGGAGTGGCCGTTGGGCGCCGAAGAAAGGACGAGACCGTCGACTACACTATTAGCCCCGAGTTTTCCAAAAAGTTGTCTCCCTCCCAAAATGACGACTACACTTACTCTTGGTTGCTGTGATGCACACTTTGATGGGCTCAGCCGGTGCGTGGCTATTGACACCGTTGGTGCCGTTGGTGCCGTTCGTGCCATTGGCCCCGTTGGCCGCTGCCTCTTCTTCTGCCTCGGCGTCCTTGCTGGCCTTCTTGACGAGCTGCATCAGCTTCGTCGTCGGGTGGCCGTGCAAGTATGCATACGCCGTCTTTCGTGGGCCATCACCGTTTGCTGTTTCCCCCTCTGGCAGCTCCTCCTCCTCCTCTCGTATTAATGTCAGCATGGGCTGGCATGCCGGGTAGCCGTCGTCAATGTAAGACACGTGCGCAATAAAGCTGTCGTCAAACACCGCCTTGGCCGACGCAATGTCGTAGAGGCCGCGCTCCTGGTACCGCCGCAGCGTCGCCGGCTCCAATTTTGACGGCTCTGGCATGGTGGGGTGTGTGGTTTTAATGTGATTTCTAGTTGTTGTTGTTGTTGCTGTCTGCGATGTGGACGCTGAGGATGACGATGCGGGGGTATTTGTGCTGTATGATCTTGTTATCCCTTGTGTTGAGATCGTATAAGTGTCTCCAAAAGCTTTTTGTGTGCTCTTGTAGTTTCCAAGAGTATGCTGGAAATGTCCTGATATTTGAGGATTCTCCTTGTGATCGTCACTCTGCAGAATTTGCTCGCCCGCCTTGTGTCTCGTGTCCGTCTTGCTATCGTTACGTAAGTCTGATGGCGCAAGATCAAAATCAGATGTAGGAGTGGAAATCGTAGAGAAAACGGCAAAAGAAAAGCGGGCTGGCGACGACGATATCTGGCGAGTTATAAGAGGAGGAATAATAATGGAAGCGCCGCGAGCAAGATTACCTCTGCTGGCAATGGTCAACTGGACTGCACAACGGAGCAAGGGTATCATTCCTCTCTGCAGTGATCTTCCTCTGTATGCAAATGTCTCTGGAGTGGCTTCTCCGCAAGCGTGCCGGAGGGCGCAAACGACAATCTGTAGTCCGTACACAGCAGTCAATAGTCGCAAGTACAGAGTACGACGTATGTCCGGCACGCTGGTGCTTTCGATGCGGCAGCTATTCCTATCTGGACAGCTTTGGGTCGGATTGGTGTCGGATTGACGTCGACAACAACCAATAAACTTGCCTTTGTTCGCGGCAGCGCTTTCAGTCGGCGTTTCCTAGTGAGGGGTCGCGCCAAAATGTCTTATCGCTATCGCTGATAGCATACGCTAGCGATTGATGGGCGAGGAAACGGTCCCTGAGTCCCTGTAAATAGTGCCGAGGGGTGCATCCAGAACAAAGACATCACGAAGAAACTTGGAGTCGAGGACCCCGAAGGCCGAGTGATGCTATCGAGACCAGATAGGCTGGCGATATTTCGCATATCGTGTGCACAACGGGCCAACCCAGCCTGCGATTCCAAACGTTGTTAGTAGGTTGGCCCATAAAACTGACAAGAAAAGGGCGTACCTTTGCAGAAGAAAAGAAGCAGAATGCGACTTACATGACCACTCGTATGCTATCGCTATCGAGATATCTGATCATCAGATTGCGGGATAGAGAAGTGCAGAGAAAGCTGCACCACTCACAATAAATCATATAACCAAAATGCAACTCGCCGAACAAGCGACTTTCATCGATTTCGAAAAGAACACTTTTTTATTAACACAGAACCAACCGGCCCAGACCAGGTATCCAAGAATTAATGTGAAGGGCAAAACCAAAGACCAAGAACCAAACCAAAATGCCAACCAAATATTTACCAAGAGACCGAAAACAAATAACCCAAAATTATGTTCGCTAGATTTCATATACAATAACCAAAATCAAAATCAAAGGATGGCCGTCAACTAGACCAGACCGCTCACAGGCTCCCGCTCGGGTTGTACTCGAACTTGTACACGCCCTCCCGCTCCGTCCACGACACGCCGTCGCGCTGCCCGCACCGGCCCACGAGCTGCCGCAGCAGGGCCACATTGACGCCCGAGTACTTGGTCGAGGTCGTTCCTGTGGTCGACTTTGCCGGCTCGCCCGCTGGTGCCGCAACACCTGTGCTCTCGTCCTCGCCGACGACAAACCACGGGCTCGTCGTGCACGTCTGCTCGCCCGCGTTCCACGTCCACGCCAGGCACTTGCTGTTGTAGGAATACAAACCGGCAAAGCGTTTCTGCAGGCCCTCCACCTCGGCATCGCCCTCGCCGTCGTCGCCCGCGCACAGAACGCGGCACGCCTCGGGCGACGGAACGTTTTCGGTGACAGATGTCACAAGCGCCGACGAGGACGAGTCGTCGCCCGGCTGGCCGACAAAGTCGCGGCCGCGGTGGATCGGCTGGTGGTGCAGTGCTGGCACGGTAGGCCGTCCGTAGATGGCCCACAGGTCGCCCCAGGCAATGGCGGGGGCAAGGAACCCGGGAGACGAACCCTCGCCAGGGGTGCCGCCGCGCTGACCGGGGTCGATTCTCTCAAAAACAGCGCCCACGCTGCGCATCTGCTCGGGCTTGGCGAGCGCGTGGAACGACACGAGCGGCATGCAGAAGCGGTCGGCGCTGATGCGCGTGGCCCGCGGGCGGGCGCCGTTGAACAAACGGGCGTACCGCTCGTCCAGGTAGACGCCGACCCGCATGAGCGTAGTCGCCAGCAGCTTGTCGCCCCACGTCTCAGTGATGGAATCGACGTACGCCTGGTGCAGCACCGGCGGTGCCAGACCACTGCTGTAAGAGTTGAAGTTGCCGGTGGTGCCGTGCTTGCGGTTCGATTCGGCCGCGGCGGCGGCCGCTAGCACGCGGCTGCTCCCGCTGCCCAGGAGCAGTGTCAAAGCTTCGCGCGAGAGCACGACGGCCGAGCCGCCGTGGGCGAAACGTCCCCTAAAGTCGCCGACAGCGTTGCCAATGTAGTGCGGCACGGTGTAGTCGAGATGTGCCAATAGCAAACGTAGTGACGATGGGATAACAAAGGTGTCGTCGTCGAGGAGGAGGTACCACTTCTTGTTGGGCATGGTCTGGTAAGCGAGTTCGAGGCCGGGGATGAACTGAGAAGATGTTAGTGATGTTTACCTTCCCAAAAGAAGCGAAATGGCTCCAGCCTGTCGGTCCTACCTTCATGGCATCCAGCTCCCAGCCGGCGGCTTTGCTGATGCGGATGGCCTCGACGTCGTCGCCCGCACGCACCGCCGCTGCCAATGCCCGGTATTTCTCTGCACGTGCGCAGTTGGCTCGCGAGCCCAGGATGCCGCTCTCCAAGACGGGCGCAATGACATCATGCACCGTGATCTGCTGGCCCTTGTTACCGTACAGCACCTCGCCCGCCCAGTCGCCAATCACCACCATGTTCTCGGCATCCACCGAGTGCGGCTTCAGGCCCAGAGCGTCGATCTGCGCGCCCACGCGGTGCTGTGTGCCGTATCCTGTCTTGAGGATCACGCCGACGTCGTCGTACAGGGCGGGCAGGTGGCGGCCGCCTGCGGGCAACGAGTTGGACGGGTTCGAGGCGTTCCCTAATGGCGCGAGCGTCCATGCTTCGAGGGACTTGGGCGGCTGCGCAAACGTGTTGACGACGCGCTGTGAGTTGAAGCGCACAGAGAGGCGCAGGGTGCTGTCGTAGGGCAAAAAGTAGTAGCAGACGGCGAGCAGGGCGAGGACGACGACGCCTGGGCGAGTCCAGCAGCGCCGCCGCCGGACCGGTGATATCCTTCGTCGCATGGTGGTGTGTGTATGTGTGTGGAGGAGGAGAGGAGAGGAGGTTAAGGTCGAAGGGGGAATGTCGAGGGATGTCGAGAGAAAAGAAAGGAGAGAGAAGGTCGAGAAGTCGAGATCGAAAATTAAAGAACGTGGGAACACTCAGTATGAATAAAAGATGAGTGGATACGCGGGACGTGCTCAGGACGGGAGTAGAAAAAGGGACGGCAAGGCGATGCTTCGATGGTGCTCCAGTGCTCCACGCTGACCAAAAAGGTTAAAGTGAGGAGTAGAGAGGAGACAAGCACATGAAAACCCCGAAGATCATGAAAAGAAACCGACAAAGTGAAAACTTTCGAGGTGAAATCAAAGAGAAATCAGAGTAGAAAACGGCCAGACCAAGCCAGACCAGGAACAAGACGGACGTAAAAAGACACTAAGATCAAGTGTGACCCATGCCGAGGGATCGGCGGTTCGAGCGCGATTCTCCCCAGACGAGCCAGACTCGCCAGAGTGAGGAGCAACAGGAATGCAAGGCCTCTAACTGCTCGGAGGTTGGTTTGGTTCAATATTGGTCTCGCATTCCCTTGTGATCCATCGGAAGATTTAGCCCTCTATTTTTCGGAGAGACTGAGGTCTTGTTGTGCTCCGTTATTTATCCTATCTTAAACAGAGGTCTGAGAGTTTCTTCAGAGGGAGAGGGTGAAAGATAGATCAAGGGCGGCGCAGCAGTCACCAGTCAGCGCGACGTGAGGGCGAGGAAGAGCGGGATCCCACGAGAGAGAAAAGAGAACGGCAGACGCAAAGAAACAAGCATCAGGAAAGGGACAAGGACAGGGAAAGGCCAGGGCCGAGCCAGACCTGAGCACATGCACGAGAAGTGGGAGATGAGAAAAAAAGGTTAAAATAGCGCGTCCTTCTGGGGCTGGGGAAGTGGAGGAGAAAGTCTTTCAAAGAAAGTCGAAAGTCGTGCCGTCACCGCTTCTGACGGGAAAGACGGCAAAAGCAGAAAAGCAGAAAAGGATGGGAGAGACACAAAGTTGGAAAAGAGACAGGGAAAAGGAGAGATTGAAAAACAGGGAACACCACGCCGCAATACAGTTGAGAGTTGCACTGTGGACTGGACACTGGACGTCCGCGCGGAGAAAAGCATAAATTGGGTCTGGGCCATTGGTCTCGAAGGATTAGAATGCCCTGTTCAGAGACACTCTAACTGAGAAAATTAGAAAATTGGACTCTTGCTTCGAACCAAAGATCTGGAGAGGAAGGGATCAACAGCCTGAATGCACTTGTCCACTTGGTGTAAAACGGTGACTAGTCGGCTTTTCACTCCCAAGTTGTTCTTCGAGAACAGTCAATTGCACGATCAACGTTCCAATTCATCACACAACATGATGCTGTGAAATGGTCTTCACATGAAAGAGGAAAAAGTTTTCGACATAACAAAAACGCGGAGAAGACAGCAAGACGCGCAATGCCAAGAGCAAAGTGTCGCTTGACCAGTTGCTTTGTTGGGAACAGTGCGGTCCGGATTGCCTGCCCGTTCCAGTGTAGCCCAGAGTTGCTTTTTGCTTGATGTATGCACATTGCTCCAACAGTGTGTCTGGAATTGAGGTTAGCGCCATGGCTGAACTATTGGCGGGGGTAGAGGACAGGAACAAAACGAAAGGAGCAAAAGCCCTGGAGGAATGCAAAAAAAAAATGCAAAAATACATTGGAATATTGAGGATACAGACCAGCGACGTCAGTGGTGGTGTGGCGCTTTGGCTTTTGGGGCTTCTAGACTTGGCGATTTCGAGGCTAGGTGGGCTGGATGCTTGGAGCGGGCGGGAGGACGCGAAAGGGGTGAGACAAAAAGGGATAGAGGAAGAAAGGGAGGATAAAGAAGCTTCTGACAAGAAATGTTAGAGTGTTCACGATAAGCCAAGAGCGATGTCTCTCTTCGTCCTTTTGCTCTTTCCTTCTTTCCTTTTTTTTCTTTTTTTTTCTCTGTTCACACCAATACGCGGTATTGGTCGTTCCTTCTGTTTACAGCCAGGGGTTGACGAGCGCTTCGGATTTGCAGGCAGGAACAACCAACGGATTCCGCGACATATTTCACAACATAAGGAAGGCGCCTATGGGCAACACATCTCACAAAAACAGACAGCGACACAGACCTCTGCGACACGTTAAACAAGCGTTTAGCCTCATTCTATTTTTTATTTTTTTCAAAGTCGTCAATTCATTTCAGTCTATGGAATTACAATGATGGGGGGATATGATGGAGTTCTTGTGCGAACAAGACATGCTAAACGCCGGGCAAACAAAAGGAAAATAACGAGAGAACGACATAAATCAAACAGCCGCCGACAACGACATTCTAACGACAACAACAACTACTCCTGGCCATTACCGCATTGCCACAACGCACACGATTCACCGGCGCACCGCCTACGTGTACCGGCTGTGCGCCCGGATGCGCGGACCAAACTTGAAGAACAGCCAGGGCACCGGCAGCAGGGCGACCGAGATGAAGCCCAGCAGGCTGCTGGCCCAGTTGATGCCGAGCTTCTCGTACATTTGGATGGTGAAGAGCGGAAAAACACTGGCCAGGGCATAGCGGGCGAGGCTGTTGGCGCTGGCGCCGCTGGCGACAATGGCGCCCGTGTAGGTGTCGCCCATGTACTGCATCAGACTGATAAAGATGCAGATGTTGCCCCAGGCAAAGGGCACGATCGCCAGCACGGTGCTGACCCAGTGGACGCCGTGGAAGCCGGACCAGCCGAACCAGAAGAGGCCGACGGGCAGGCCGAAACTGCCAATCATGGCGGCGTACAGGCGGTGCTCGGGCGGCGGCGGGCTCGGGTGGAAGCGAGGGACCTGTCGCTTCTTATAGATGAAGATGTCGGTCAACAAGACGGTGAGAAGACCCAAGATGGACCCGACAACAATGCTGATAAAGACGAGACCGCACTCTTCACGGCCGAAGCGGTAGACAATCTGGAAGACGAAGGGCACGGCGGCAAAAAAGCTGAAAAGGGTGGCAAACTCGCAGGCGACATAGAGGCACGAAAGGCCGATGATGGGTTCGGCGACGAGCATGTGCAGCGGACGGATAAGGCCGATGGTGATAAAGTTGTAGATGCGCTGGGACCAGGGGATGTTGGGGCGGAGATCCTCGGGCGGGAGGGAGATGCCGAGCTGCTTGGCGCGGCGGCGCTTGATGACAGGGTGGTACGTCTCGCGGCCGACGAGGATGGTGAGGAGGATGGAGAAGGCGGCAAAGAAGACGACAGTCCACTGGGTCCAGCGCCAGCCCTTGCGAGTTGCAAAAGCGCCGAGGACGGGACTGCGAAGAAGTGTTAGCATGGAATCGAGCGAATAGAAAGAAAGCGAGCGAAGCGAGGACAAAAAAGAAAAGAAGAGCGAGCGAAGCGAGGACAAAAAGACACAAACTTACCCCATACCGGGACCGAGGAAGGGCGTCACGATAAAGGCGGCGACGGGCAAGCCGCGCTCGACAGGCAAAAAGGTTTCTGTGAGAACACCCGAGGCGATGGCCAGACTGGGCGACAGGGCGAAGCCGGCAAAGAAGCGCAGGACACAAAGACCGGCGAGCGAGGATGTCGGGACGAGGGCAGCGCCGATGGTGAAGAGCATGCCGACGGGTGTGCCCAGCAGCAGAATCGGGTAGCGGCCGACAACCTCCGAAAGGGGACCGCCGATAATGACGGGGCCAATGGCGAGTGCCAGCACATAGAACGTGAGCGGCAGAATGGCGGCCGTGCTGCCGATGCCAAACTCGATCATGAGGTCGGTATGGGCCGGGCTCATAATGGACGTGCCAATGGATGTCGTGAACGCGACACTGGCAAAGCACGCCACCTGTGCCCACTTGCGGCCCTTGGACCAGTTATAGGGGTTGGCCGGGTCGGTGTTCCAGTCCCAGGCGACGGGGCGGCCCTCGGCGTCGACGGTCAGGGGGTGGGCATTACCGTCAGTGTCGTCAACGTTTTCCTCGTTGGCAGTCTGCTTCTCGGCGTCCTGCAGACCCGCTGTCTTCTCAATGATGGCGCCGTCCGAGGCATTGTCGGGGGCAACACGGACGCCGTCAATGGTCGCTGAGTCGCTGCTATGGACTGAGGGACTGATGGGCTTGGCGAGATGGTCTTTGTCGAACTCTTGATGTGTGGTCGACGTTGTGCCGACCGGTATCCGGCCGGACTCGAGGTCGTCGGACATTGTGAGGTGAGTTGTCAGATGTCGATGTGAGGGAGGTGTGAGGGAGGTGTGAGGGAGGCGTGAAAAAAGTATCAAGTTGGTGTACCAGTGTACAGATGTATCTCGAAATGGACTGCCTATAGACTACCTGGTCATTGTTTGTCGACCTGTGTTTGTCTTGGTTTTTGTTTGATGAAAGGAGGGATATCGTCGTGTTTGTCGAGACACAAAATCAAAAGAGATTGTACAAATCAAAACAAAACAATGAAACCCGGCGAGAGACAATGTACTGGGCAGCGAGCCAGTAGCATATAAGTGAATGGGAAGCTAAAATGGACGACCGGTCCAAGAAGGTTCAAAGTGGTAACTGGTGACGTTAGTCGGCACTAACAATGACCGGAGGCTGTTGCCAAGTCGTTTGATGCCGAGGGGCAAGGTGAATGATGAGAAAATAGGAAAATGGAGGGAGACAGAACGGAGGATGGGAAATCAAAAGGACACAAGAAGAGGGCCAAGCCGGGTTCAAAAAGAAAACGGACGACGACAAAACAGTCGGCAAACAACAAGTGGTCTGTAAAAATGCAGATGGAGACCAGACACCATTCTGGAAAAGTGGAAGAAGGAGCTGTCAAAAATCAATAAACCGAAAATGGACTGAAAATGGTCCCAGAAAGGGCGAAGCAATAAAATACGGTATATGGAGAAAATAAAATAGACCCGCACCAGTGTACAGCTCGAGGATCTCATGGAAGATCTAGAATGCACACTGCAGACTTTGTAAACATTCAAAAATCCAATACAACGGTCAAAGCCGACGATGTGGCTTCCCAAATCGATCAGATCTAGACAAACAGGAGACTTCAAGTGGCGAGCCCAGCAAGGCGGAATAGATGCGAAAAGGCAGAAAAAAGTTACAAAGTTATGGAATTGGTGAGCTGGGATTGGGTATCTAGTAAATTCAGCTGCCCGGGACTGTTTCCCCTCTTGGACATATCTGGCGATGCCCTATTTGGAAGTATCTTTATTTTTCAGACTATTTTCCTATCTTCACTTCAGCTGGCGTCCGGCAACTATTCTTCTTCCAGTCATATCAGTCGTACGGAGTATCCTCTCCTGCAAAAGGCCAATAGTCGAAAGGCTGAAGAGATCACGTTGCGTCGATGCGTTGCATACCCACGATGCGTGGCTTCTTAGAGTGTGGCTTTTTGTTGCCGTCTTTCTGTTTTCTTCTTCATGCCTATCTTTCTCACTCAACGCCATCACGATCCAACCTTACCGATCCAGCCACCGTCGGTGCTTGACATAATCTGGAACTCGCACGGAGCATCGGAAACGGGAATCCCACGAGACATCACGATGGACCATTGCCTGTTTTCGTCACTTGATCCTCTCATATACGAGGAGATGCTTTTCTCAATCTCACAGTGCTTGCTGAACAACCACTTTCCATCACCCCATTACGTGACCCTTTATACCTACTTTGCAATTTCAAGTTTTCCAAGGTTCGCAAAGGTGCAAACGCTTGCATGCATCGGCCGGGGCACAGGAGCTACGGGATGAGGTGAACAACGGCTATATGGATGGTTGATGTTGCTTTGTTGCTTTGTAGAGAACAGAAAACAATGATGAGTAAACAGAAAAATCGGTGGGATTTTGGCGGCAACCCAACAATACAAATTAGACACAAATAACGGGGCTCACCTCGGCACGCCCACTAGTCCAATTCTGGGCACTGGTGGCCTGGCCCGTCTTGTCTAGCGTGCGAGTGTGGTTGTTAGGCGTAAGGCTGAGATTGGTTGCACTGTGTTCCAGGGAGTTTGGCCGTTCAGGGTCAGGGGGTTACAGGTGCCAAGATGGCGGGAGCAAGCCCAGAAAGCCAAGACGGCACATTTCAAAGACAGTCCGACATCACCACAAAAGAACATGAAAAGGTGATCTCTGCTGACAACGGCACATAAGTACTCCTCACAAGTAGCACGCCATACTACCCATCATGATTGTATCACATGGACAAACGCGGGGAAGCTGTCAATGGTAGGAAACGAGAAATGGAAGAACAGAAGGTGAAAAAGAATGTATTTTCAAAGTCGGCTCACATCACTGAAAATTGTGACAAAGTCAAGGTTTGTTGTCTGCCAGATCTCAAATCAAATCCATTTCCATTCTCCTCCTCAAAAGAGGCCGCCGTTGTGCATTTTCCACCTTGCATCGTCTCCTCTCGTTTACTCCTGTTGGCCAGCATACGGCAGTTTGGGTCCGCAGTCGACGTGGTCCAGGCCTCAGTAGCGTGCTGTAGCTTCCCTGCAGCTGTCGTTGATATTGTAAAATATGCCCCAAAACGGCAACAATATGGGCCAGGTCGGGCTGAGCGGCCCACCCCTACACTCTTCTCAGTCGACGATATTTTGTTTTTCTTCTTTCTTTTCCCAATAGTGCGGTCTGAAAAGAAACGAAATCTCATAAAATCTCATAAGCGCGGCCGCGCACGCCTACTCCGATCCATGTTCCGCGCAAATCAACAAATCAGAAAAGAGAATGCAAAACGAGCACTCAAAAGGTGAAGAAAAAGTAAATCGTCAATTTGTGTCATGATATCCTGCGCCGTAAATAAAATCGTCCTAATGTAGTAACCGTCCGTCAACCCCATTATCGGTCCCTCCAGTAATGCAGTCCTCCGCCTGTTGGCCTGTCGGCCTGCCTACTTCTCCGCCAACCGCCCCTCGACCTCTTTTGCCCACCACGGCGCCCAGTCAATCACGGCCTTGCCGTGCCGCGCGGCCTCGGCGGCAAACACGAGCGCGTGGCTGCGGATGATCTCCTCCATGGTACAGCCGATGATCTCGCGCTGCGCCCGCTCGGGGACCCAGCCGTGGTTCTTGACGCGGTCGACGGCCAGGATAAACTGGCGCGTCAGGCCGGTGTCGCCGCCGCCATGGCCCTTGCTCTCCATGGGCGGGCGGTGGACGGTCTTTTTGCCAGTCCTAAAGTCCTCGACGGTGATCGTTTCTTGGTCGGCATAGATCTCGCCGTCGACTCCATATAAATTGGTGTACCGGTCGCACAACTTCTTGGTCTGGGCCACCATGTGGAAGGTGGCGGTCTTGGCGCCGCGGTGCTGGAGGCGGTCGACCATGGGGTCGGACGACGAGGTGACGACCTGTTTCCCTTCCTCCGTTGGCAGCGGATCCTCGTCCCAGGTGACGACAACGACCTGGTCGTCGCAGACGTCATTGTCGCTCTCAAAGACGCACCTCCCAAACCAGTTGCGCTTGGCGACCTCGCTGTCGGGCGTGTCGGGCGTGTAGTCTTCTGCGAGCTTTGCGAGGAGTGCCTTTTCCGCGCCTTCGGGCCCACCCTTTGTGTGGAAGTCCTCAATGTCGGGCAGCACAATCGACACGGGCCAGCGCATGTTGCCGGCGCCGACGCCCCGCAGCCGGTCACTCACATAAATCCGCTTAGCCGAGTACTTGCAGTCGGGCTCGGCCGGGCACGACAGGCAGTTGGTGGCGGTGCTGGCGGCCACGGGCTTGCGGCTTTTGCGGAACAGCTGGAGGCTGCCAGAGGATGAAACGGTTGATGGTAAATGAGGGGCCTGCGGGCCCTTTGTGTACGACGCCGGCGAGCACAGCAGCCACAGCAAGACATCAATGTCGTGGCAGCTCTTGGCGAGCAGACTCGGCGCGGACGTGTCCTCGCGGCGCCAGTTGCCGCGCACATAGCTGTGCGTAAAGTGCCACCAGCCGACAGGCTCGGTGTGCACGACGCTCAGGATATCGCCAATGACACGGTCCTCCAGCAGGAGTTTGCGCAGCAAAACATTGTGCGGGCTGTACCGCAGGACATGGCCAATCGAGAACACGTGCTTGCTGCCAAAGCTGCCGGAGCCGTCGGGCGCGTTGGCCTGCAAGGCCCGGTGGATGGCCGCACAGTCTTCGAGCGTCGTGGCCAGCGGCTTCTCGCACATGATGTGTAAACCTCCTAACTCGACCATGGCCTCGATCACGGCCCGGTGCATCTCATCCTGGACACAGATAAAGACAGCATCCACGGCTTCGGGGACATTGGCCTCGCCCGCTGCCTGCCGCTGCCGCCGCTGCTTCTCGTAGACGACAAAGTCGCGCCAGTCCGGGAACGACTCGCCCTCGGCCGGCTCGGAGCGGCCCTGGGCGCCCCAAATGTGTCGGTACCCGAGATCGTTTCTCTTGTAAGTGTCTGGCTCGACAACACCAACGACAATACCGTTGCTCGCCGTCTCGGTGGCCTCGGCATAGGTGCGGCCGCGCGAGCCGGCGCCGATAATCAGGATCCGTGGCGGCGACTCGGAAAAGGGCGGCTTTTCTTTGGTCAACAAGGGCTCGCCGCCGTCGTCCCATTCGCCGCGCCGAATGTCATGGGTGGCTGCAGGGCCCGTCTTGGCGGACGCCGGGGTCTCTGCCACCGGGAGTGTAACAGAGGGGGGCATAGTGGTGGTGATGATTAAAGAAGAGGTGTGTACAAAGTACGTCGTAGGACAGAGTGATTAGGTGAAGACCAGAGCGATAAGTAAAGTGGAGGTCGTATTGTGACAAGATAGTGCCAGATGGTCACCAATAAAGGTCGAAGATGAGATGTCCTGTAGAGAAATCTTGGCTGTACGCCGAGATCCGGTCGTCTTTATATGTCGTGTGTCGGCCTCTCTTTCCTCGGACTCGGTGTAACAAATGGACACTTGTTAGGACAGATTGATGCTGCCTGATCCGAATGCGTTATGTCGATGGCAATTGAGTCAGGAGGAAGAGAGGGAACCAGAAAAGTGTCCTAAAAGTGTACGTAAAGAGGGAAAGAGGGGGCTGTTCAATTCAGCTCTTGCATTTCGTATTCCGTTCCGCTCTTTCGATTTGGGGCTCTGCGAACAAATTGTCAAAAAAGGAAGGCAGCAGGGAAAAGCCAGTGATCAACGTGCGGGAAGGCAGCACCATTTTCTTTCTCCATTTCCACCGCCGTTGTTTCGCTCCGCCTGCCTTTTGGGGTAATAATCAGTAGCCCATGCAGCGCCCGTGATGGCAGCCGCACCTGCCCAATTACACTGGCGCAATGGACGAATCGCCGCCGCCGGATAGTTCAGCAGGCAACGGCCACTGGCAGGCGCTGGCAGGCGCTGACAGGCGTCTTTGTCCGTCGCAGTTCTAGGCACCTCGCTGCCATTTACAGCGCACCGAGTTGTCTTGCCTTTCATCGTTCGTCCCTCAGTCCCCACTTTCCCCAACTCGGTCTGGGCTCTTGTCGCAGCCCACGATTGACAAGCGCCAAGCTTTCTGCTGTGGTCACTGCCGCGCCTGCCCCTCACCCAACCCTCTGGCACGCGTCACAACGACACCACCGGCCGCACCTTCGCATTTTGCCAGTGCAAGACGGGATATCAGGACCTCATGTGTGAGCTCCTGCAGTTGGCCGCCCTTTCCTTGTCTTGAAAAACTGTTTTGGAATACATTTTCTACTCTTTTTTTGGATTCACTTTTTTGGATTGTCTCGTCCTGCTTCTTATTCTCCTCACCAGCTTCTCACACACATATCCATCTTTGACATCGTTGCAACTTACAACGTTACCTGGTCTGCAAGCCTCATCTGCAGCGATACCAGACAACACGGCATACACGGCAATATTCCGATATCAAAAGGGGGACTATCATTAAAAGTAAACAACAAAGCACACGACACCATCTTGGCCAATCGCCGACGACTTCTTGGCACGTCTTTTGTCAACGTCTTCAACGATCCAATAGGGAAGATCTTGATCAGCTGAGAACGGGAGCCCGGCAAGAGAATCGGCCAAAGATATCGATAACCCCAGAAAAAAAAAAAGAAACCACATACACAAGATGGCCATGGCAAACCTTCCTTCGTTGCCCCTCGTCTGGATCGACTGCGAGGTAACGTCTCTTTGCACCCTCTCCCCTTTATTATTATTGGCTAACACTTCCAGATGACCGGCCTGAATCCAGACACAGAGGTCATTCTCGAAATCTACTGTTTTATTACCGACGGCCAGCTCAACCTCGTCAAGATGGGCGACGCCGTCGACGGCCACGAGCTCGACAAGGATGAGGCCCAGAAACAAGACCCCGGCTGGGGCGCCATCGTCCACGTCGACAAGGAACGCCTCGACCAGATGGACTCGTGGTGCACGCACCAGCATGGCCGGAGTGGGTTGACGGATGCCGTGATCGCCTCGAAAACGACACACGAAGAGGCGGCCGACGCACTGCTGGCGTACATTAAGCGGTTCATCCCCAAGCCACGGCTCGGCCTACTGGCCGGCAGCAGCGTCCACGCCGACAAGGCCTTTTTGCGGCAAGCACCGTACGACCGCGTGATGGACCACCTGCACTACCGCATCCTGGACGTGAGCACAATCAAGGAGGCCGTCAAGAGATGGGCGCCGCCCGTGCCTGATGAAGAAAAGCCCAAGAAGGATGTCGCCAGGTACAAGGAGAGCAAGCACCGCGCACGGGACGACATTCTGGACAGCATTGAAGAGGCGCGGCGGTACAAGGCGATGTTGTTTGATAAGAGCAGCTGAGAGTGTGTATTGTGGTGTTTGTGTCTTTTTGTCTTTTTTGAATAATCGATAACAAGCGGAGAATTTTTATGGAATTTTGAGACTATGAAAAACAACGCAAAGGAGACAAATCAGACGTGAAATAAACAGTAAACAAACTAACACAAACAGTATGATCAACGACAGTTGCAACAGCAGCATTGTTTTCTTTCTTAACAAGATCGGTTGAGGTCCTTAGAATACACTAGAATAAACAAACCCCTTTTCGAGGATGTTGTCGGAAATGTCCCAATAATGCCGCCAATAGCATGAAAAAATACTTCGTACATGACAACAAACATGTCGTCCCTGAAACGGAAATGAAAATGAAAAATGAACAGAAATCGCCGTAGCCCGTTCCCAAAATTACACTTGAATTACAATATGCGAATGCTTTCCGACTCCGTTGTTCCCACGCTTTCCCTTGAACGCTTAAGCCACCGCTTCTGATGCTTCTGCTGGTGCAGACGGCGTTGCTTCGCCAGCACTGCCCGCGTCGCCCGACGGGCCATCGGCAGGTGCTTCTACTGCAGGTGCCTCTGCTGCTGGCGCCTCTGCTGCTGGCGCCGCTTCGATGGCCGGCGCGCTGTGCTCCTGTACAAATCCAGGCCGCCACTTGTCCAGGTATTTCGTAGCCATAGGCCGGGCGTCTTCGACTGTGTCGTAGTTAGTATGAGAAATCAAAATGGGAATAGAACACACGGGGAGACCTACACTCGATCCAAATCTCCTGCACAGTGTCGAGGGTGATGGCGCGCGCCGGCGGGCGCATCATGAGTTGATATAACAAACTCGTCAGCGCGACAGGCACCAGCGCCGGGTCGCGGCACAGGCTCTTGACGCGCTGCAGCAAGTCGTTGTTGAGCGCGGGCACTTCGCTGAGGAACCGCGTCAAGACCTTGTTGTCCTGCGAGTGGAGGTACGGCAGGAAACCGTCCAGCACCTTGACGACCCATGTCCCATAGTGTCCTTTCTGGTCCTCGCTGCCGCTCGCTTTTTTCCTCTCCTCGCTATCGCTCGCTTCGTCACCTTCGCTGCCCTCGCGGTACTTTGCCTGCAGCCGGTCGTTGTACCACTCCTCACAGAGCCACGCAACGGCCACATCGATGCGTTTCCGGAAGTCTTCGAGCACGTACCGGAACAGCAGCTCGCGGATCTTGTCGTTGAGGACGGGCTTTGCGCCGGGTTTGGACACACTGCCGTTCTCCTTCTTGACAAGCTTGCTGTCGGCCTCCCCTTCCTCCTCACCATCCTCCGAGCCCTCTTGGCTGTCGTCACCGCCCGTCTCCTCCAGCCCGCTTACAGACCGCGTGGCCAGCCGTGTCAGGATGGTGATCCACGCCTCCTTGTCGTTGGACGTTGCTGCCACTCTATTTAAACCGGCCTTGCCCGTCTTGCGCGCACCAACAGCTGTAGATGGAGCGGCCGCCGTCTCCTCCGAGGCCTGCATCATATCAAACACCCGCGCGACGGTTGCCTGTCCGACCTTGACGGCCTGGTCGGACGACAGAGCGGGTGCTGTCGGCAGCTGGAAAGCACCGAGTGCCAGCGACGCTGCCGCCGCGTCCACCCGTGCCACCTCCTTGTCGGAGGCCTCATTGTCCAGCTTGTTGAGGATCTGCTCGGCGTCTTCGGCGGCCGTAAAGTCGGGCTCGTAGTCGTCGTCGTCATCCTCGACATCGAGAGGCGCCGTATCCGGGTTCAGTGTCTGCTGCAGAGAGGCTGCATCCAATGACGCCAGTCTGTCCCGGATGCCGACAATAGCCTTGCTGAAAAATTGCGGATCGACCCGGGCCAGCGTCGAGACACTAATCTTGGCAGCCAGCTCGAGGGGCACATTGGACGCGTTGAACGCTCTGAGTTGTGGGTTGTTTGTCAAGGCGAAAATGTCCGCCAGACTCTTTGGCCCGGGCGTAAGAGCAGGGATTTCCTGCAGTGGCGGCGGGACGGCCGCACCGCTGGCAACCCTCTGGCGTTTTGCGTCGCCAGACAATGCTGCCGCCTGCTGGTCCGCCAGTGACCGCTTCCGCCCGGCATCGTCGATCAGCTCGGCCCGTGACCGCATTAGGCGCTCGACGTATTGCTGTATCCGCGGGTTGAACGGGTTTTGGGGCTCGCGCTTCATAATGTGAATCAGGAGCATGCGTGTCGTCTTCTCCATGGACTTGGCCATGACGCGGGCCCGTGGTGTCAGTGGGGACGGGCCAGTGGCCAGTTTGAGCGGGTTGAAGTTGAGGACGGCATTGATTGTGCGGTTGACCGTCGTTGGCCGTGTCCGCACCAGAATCGAGAGTGTGTTGAGTGTGGCGTCGACAATGAGCGCGTCACTGCTATTGTCCTGCAGCACGCCGAGCATTCTGTCGAGCAGGCCAGTGGCTTCGGCCTCGAGATGCCGCGGATCGAGGAGAGGGTGGTTGGCGGGGATAAGAGACAAATTGATTTCGAGGCCGTCGCGCTGGCGTTGGTCGGGGTTGGCAGCATGTGTCTGTGCAAGCACAACACGCTGGGCGAACTTGATGCAGCAGATCTGGACAGAGGGCGAGGGCGACTCCCACAGCCGCAGAATGCGAGATTTGATCGTGCTGATGCGCTCCCACGTATCCGTATCATAAGAATTGTTGATCACCCACCGCATCACGAGTGGATAGATGCTGGAGGCGGCCTGGATGATGCTGCGGAGCACATAGGGGTCCTCGTTGGCGTTTTCGAGCATGCCCTTTAAGCTTTCAAGCACAAGCAAGCTCAAGCTCTCCTTCTCGCGCGATGGCATGGCAGGTGCCGAGAAGGCCTCTGCCAGGAAATCGGCACCCCATCGCCGCAGCTGTGGCAGGGACGACGGGCTGATAATGGGCAGGATGCCCTGGACAATCATGGGATAGTGGCCGACATTGGCCAGGACGACTTTGCGTGCATCGTCGAGCTGGCGAATCTGTTCCTGGATGGGGTCGGAGCTTGCAGAGGCCGCAGGGGCGGCCGATGCTGCAGCTGGCGCCCCGTTCGACGGTGCAACAGCTGCTGCGGATGCCATGGTGGCGGATATGTAGGGTGTATGTCGAGCTTGTCTTGCTTATGTCTGTCGAGAGAGATGTTCGAAGCCAATCGAGAGCTCGTGGGGTGTTGAAGCGTCGGTGATTCGGTGGAAATGCAAAAGGAAAGGTAGATGCAGTCGATGCAGTGCAGCCCGTACGTTTGATACTGTTCAAAAATCAAATGTCGTCGAGATAAATTTGAAGCGCTGGCGACGTCACGACATTTCCTGGTCGATCGCCATTCCCTGCAGGAAGTTGGAGCTGGCAAGGAGGAGACCAGGGCGACGACCACGCGAGCTGTTTCGGCAGATAGACTGAGTGCGTAATTCGTCAGGTGCGTCGTGATGCCGGTGTGACGCGAGAAAATGTACGGAGTATGTCGTAGACGTGAAATGGGAGAGCTTCGTTGGAGGTTGAGGTTCTGCAGTCGCAAAACTGGGGCACGACACGAAAATGCAGGTCGAGTTTGTCTCTGGCGCATTTGGGCGCGGTTTTGGGAAGGTGCTGTAGGCGTCAGTGCACGCTGAAAGGGAAAGAGCGACGCAGCAAGGAAACTCAAAGTTGCCGAACCTGGACTAGCGTGTCCAGGTCAAACTATGTACCGGAAGGTAGCCGGGTGCCTATTCTGGCCTGGGAGTACCACTCGGTACCTCCACCTAAAGACTACGAAAGATTAGTCATCAGTCCATCACGCTTTCCATTTTCGACTTTTTCGTCAGGCGATGCGGGCCACCAACAGACGTCAGACGTTGTCTCGAGATTTGAATTCGCTTTCAACAAACAACAAACGACAAATTCACAATGTCTGGGTGCGTACACGCTCTTCTACTCCAACCTCCCAGTCCACGTACTAACAGCACAGCGTTGAGCACTCGTCCTACTACGATCGGCGCATGCGCCAGTCGCCGGCCCTGATCCGTGCCCGCCGGCCATATCTCGTCAAGAACACTGTCCTCGGTCTCGGCATCTCTGCCTTTGCCATTGGTGTTTGTACGTCACACCCCAACCCATGGTAATCATTTAATGTACATCTGTGCTGAATAGTCACTAACCCCCTGCCTGCAGACGCCTACACGATCCACGTCATCGGCCAGGACGACTTCGACGACGTCCAGGTCCCGAGCGAGCCGGCACAGTCCGTCCAGAAGACCACACAGCAGGCGCAGCCGTCACAAATACAAGCACAAGCCCAGGCTTTAGCGAAGAAGTGATAGGGTGGACTATCTGGGACTCAATGGAACGACGAAACGACAACCCGGTCGAATGGTACGAAGGTGCGGTGTCTACCTTGGCGAACAAATTGTGAGGGTGGATCGATCTCTTTATTATTCAACGGGATATACTGTACAAAATGACTACATAATGAAATAAACATTCCATTCTTCATTTTGAGTTTGTTACGAGAGTGTTGCAGGAGAGAACGCCCGTTTTGATGGCGTTCTTTACTTTTCGCTAAAGACAATGCACGAAACAAATTCGCCTTCTTTTCTTTTGCGGACATTCAGAGTCAATTGAAAATATAGGTATTGCTGTTCCCTATGGGCTGTATCGTAAAAAGAGCGGGCACGGTGGCTTGGTATATACTAAAGTCGCTACCTCCTGTGCAAGAAAGTAAAAACTGGAAAAAAGACGAGACTATCAAAAAGAAAGGCATCACAGGCCATAAAGGAACAATAAACTCCGCAACAAAACAAGACAATAACCAGAAAACAAAAGTCGAAAGCGGGAAGAGAAGAACAAAAGAGCCACCCCGATTCCCCCTTTACCCCCCAGCCAGGCATGATATAACATAATGTCGGGCCGCAGCCGTCGACCAACTGTTTTCCCCTTCCACAAAGCCTGCCAGCAAAAACAAACCCAAACAATAGAAATATGTGCAGGTCGGAAACCATGGAGAAAAAAAGAAGAAAAAGAAAGAAAAAAAAGGAAAACGCCCGGACACCATATATTACAGGAACAAGAAAGAAAGGGAAGAACCCCGGACCGCGTCATTTCTTCAAAAGAAACCGTAAACTCCACTCGCCACGGCTGTTTTGGTGCTAGAAACTGACCGTGGCCACGTCTCTCTTAATGGGCATCGGAGGCGGAGGCGCCATCTTTGGTGTTGGCTGGCCGCTCTTGGAGTAGGGCACATGGCTCGCACCGCTGCTGCCACTCTTGCTGGCACCGTGGCTAGCGGCCGCCTGCTGTGGCAGTGGCTTTCGGGGCTGTTGCGGCGTTGCCGGCTGGCCCGACGCCGACGCCGACGCCGTAGATTTGGCTGCTGGAGAACCCTGCTGCCTCTGCTGCTGTTGAAGTTGAACATGATGTGCGCTGTGAGCGGGATGGTGTGGGTTCGCCCACGGCGTGTCCGCCAAGAATTGCTGACCTGCTGCCCCTAGGCTGTGGAAGGAGACGGGGCCGCCGTTGCCGTTGGCGGCGGTGGCGGCGCTGCTACCATTACCGTTGGTAACGGTACTTGTACTGTTTACGAGCGTGCTTCCTGCCAGTTCAGGGTATGGAGAATGAGAGTGGCCGTGGCCGTGGCCGTGCGCGGCGTGGAGATGTGGATGCGCATGCGCGTGTGGTTGCGCGGCGTGGACGCTCGGTACCGACTGGCGGCCTCTCTGGGGGGACATTAGTAAAGGGATACTATCAGGCGCGTACCGTGGAAGAACCTACTGCAATGGCTTCGAGGTCGTCGTCGACTTGTGACGTTGATGCACCGTTGATCTTTGGCGCGGCCGGGAAGCCCTCGTACTTTGCGATCCCCGAAAGGATGGACACCTCCTTGTTGTATGTGATGGCATCCTTGACGCGCTGTGTCTTTGCAGTCGGGAACTGCAAACCGTAGTCGGGAATGGTGTTGGCGTGCCGCCGGCGCTGCTGCTGGATCTGGTACCATTGGCGGCCGAGCTCCTCGAGCACGAGCTCGCGCGACTCGCGTATGCTCTGGAAGTACTGGCCGTGGATGTGGCTGCGGCGGGCAACGGCCCACCGTTTCAGGGTCTGCAAGTTAAAGTTGTACTCGACGTCAATGACGCGGATCTTCTCGTCTCGCCGCTCGTTGACGCACTGCATCATCGCCAGGTACTCGGGGTGGGTGGGGTTGTCGCCGAGGAGCATCTCCTCCTCCTGGTTGAGCTGGTCGAGCCGTTCCTGGTAGAGTCTGTGTTGCGGTTAGGAGACATTCAATTAAAATAGAGTAGGGCAAACAAAAGACTCACTTGTCTCGGAAGGACGCAAACTGCTTCTCGATAGCGTGCAGGTTTTCTAACGCAGCCTTCTTGCGTTCCACTGTAGCAATGTCAGCATGATTGTGGTCGGTCATCTCTTTCTTGGTCCCCGGGATCGTGGCCGTACACTCTTCTTCGTTGCGGTGGGCGGCCTCAGCCTCCTCGTCAACGTCGCCGTCAATTGGCTCGTCATCGCCCTGGCCCGCGGCGTCCTCTTCTGCCGTGGCCATGTCGCCGTCTTCCGCGTCGTCGTTCTCATTCTGTTCTTCGTTGTCGTCGCCGTCCGAGTTGCTTCGCGTCTTCTTAGCACTGCCACGCTTCGACCTTCTAGCCCGGAACGTGTCGCTGTTTGTGCCTTCCGCAGAGTTGTCGGCCTCGGCCTTTTCGTCGGCACCCGTCTCGGCGGCGTCGTCGTCGGTCGCGCCATTAACTCTCTTTGACAAAACCTTTTCGCCGTCAACGTCCTCGGCAATTGAAGGCGCGTCACGGGCACCTGAGCCAATTCGTTTCCGCAGCGGCTGATCCGACTCGGACGGGTCTGTGGTGGGCGAGCGCTTGCGTTTCCGCGTGTCGGAGCTCGAGTTTGACGAGCGCTGGCTGCGGAGGAGGGCTGGTGTCGGCACGGGCGTGTCTTCCTTGTCGCCATTTGTCTCGTCCTTGGATTTGCTGCCCACCGACGGCGACTGGCCCAGCTTCTTTGCCTGTTCTTTGGCGGCCAGCGACCGGCGTCGACTGCTTCTCGTCGCCTCGCGGTCGTCTGCAGCCGCCTCTTCTTCGCCGTCGGCCTCGTTGTTCTCCTCGTCTTCTGCTTCAGAGAGCGCATCATCCTCGTCGTCGTCTTCTTCGGCATCCTCCTCGTCAGAGTCGGCGTGGAGCTGTTGCTTCAGCTTGCTGGGGCTGGCCTGGAACGTGCGGTCGCGAGACTGTGCCGCCTGGGCCGCGAGCCGCTTTGTCGGGCTCAAGCCCATTGTGACAGACTCGGGACTGCTCTCGGCGTCTGCGCCATCCTTGATGTTCTTGGCCTTGGTGGGCGTGTCGTAGAGCCGCTCCGTCTCGGCCTCTGAGTCGTTGATGTCGGGCTCGACCTCGGACAAGGCCGACTCGTCCTCGTTGTCGGACCCTGAGCGCGATCGGGCTGCCCTTGAGCCGTTCTCGTTGTCGTTTTCGTCCTCGTCGTCCAAGTTGACGTTACTCAGAGACGACGAGTTGTGCACTGGCCCATCCACGTCGAGGTCCATCTCATCTGGCTCGCCGTCCTTGTCTTCGACCTCGGTGAGTGGACTGGACGCATTGCTGAGGCTGTGGTCTGCGTTGTCGGCGTTGTCGTTGGCGTCGTGGGAGAGAAGAGGCGGACTCGAGGGAGCCACGTCCTCGGATGCTTCGTCGGCGGCCATCTCGTCCGCGGGGAAAGAAAAGGAGGTCAATCGAATGTGGGAGGAGGTAAAGTTCGATAGAAGAGGCAGGAAGAGGTCGTAGTAGAAAGGCGGGTGGGAGGGACAAAGTCGAGGAATTGGCAGTCAGTCAAAAGAGGGAGAGAGGAGAAAGAAAGAGGAGACAAGACAGCGAAATGCCGCCCGTCGGGTCTGGCGCAGGAGAGCCCCAAAACGAGCTGCTTCCGGGCGTCAAACACGAAGAATAGTCTCCCTGGTGTATTCGCAAGAGACTGCCGATTGATAAAACAGGCGGTCGGGTCGTGGATAAGATGTGGTGTGGAAAGACTGCGTCGAGAGAAAAGAGAGGGATTGTGGAAGCGGAGCGTTTTTGTGGGAGGAAGCAGAAAGGTAGAAAATCGGCGGGTGAAATGCCACTTGCGCGCAGGTGCTCCTTTGGGTCGGTCGCTCCTTCCTCTTTCCTCTTTCCCCCCAGCTGCTGTGCCGCCCGGTTTTCCTCCTCTCTCGCGCTTTCTTGGGGGGCAGTAGCAGTGGACAGTGCGCTAGCCAGATGACCAGATGCTAGCACGGGCGGTGAAGAAGGGCAGAATCTCGGCTCGAGCGATGCTTACAGTAACCATGTGGCTGGGCAACATATAGGTACGAGGAGCTACACTTCACTAATTCAATTTTTGGTGTGCAATGCTGTACCTCCAGGTCGTCATAAGTACCCAGCGTTCAGCGTCAGAGTCAAGCCGAGTCACGTTCTGATAAGCCGCCCTATCGTTATCGCAATCCCCAAATCGTCGAGACTGCAATTATTTTTTTTTCTGCCCGTTTTTTCGGCAGCGATTGCAGAGTTCACTGTTTACTTTCGCAACAACAGCACATCACAATGGGGTGAGTACATTTTGACAGGCAAATTGTTTACTTCGACTACATTCGTCAAATGCTAACATGCTCGAAAACAGAAAATCCGTGTTTTCTGCGCCGAAAAAGGCCGTCGACCCCACCCTCGATGCTCTCTTTGCATCCAGTGTAAGTTGAGAAGAGGATTTCAAAGAGCGGAGAAGAACCTGTGGTGAAGTATTTCTAACACCCTCGTGTGCAGGTCGGTCCGGTCACGGCAACCGCAAAGCCAAAATACGAGCCATTGGTGGCGTCCAAGCCAAGAGCAGCACCGAAAACAGCCCCTATTAAGCCTCTGAGCAAAGAAGAGGAGGAAGCAACTCCAAGCGAAGACGAGCAAGAGGATGATGAGGAAGAAGACGACGAGGACGATGACGAGGACGACAGCGAAGAAGACGAGGAGGCCGACTCCAGCGAAGAGGAGACCCCCGCAGAAGCCGCCGACCTGAAGAACAACGCCGGCAAGAGAAAGAGAAAGAACCGCGACGAGAACGACGACCTCGAAAGTCGCTACTTTGACAAGCTGGAGAAGGAAATTGACGGTCCTGCCGAGAAAAAGGCCAAGCGGGAGGCTGCAGCCGACAACTCTGACGAAGAAATGGCCGACGGCGACGAAAACGAAAGCGAGAGCGACGACGAGCCCATTATTCACGAGTCCCTCCTCAAGGCCGCTGCCAACGGCGACGCAGAGGACATAACTGCCGACGGGCCGATTGGCGAAGAGGACAAGGCCAAGGCCGACCGCACGGTTTTCCTGTCGAATGTCAGCATCAGCGCTGTCACTGGCAAGGCCGCCAAGAAGACTCTGGTGGCACATCTGGAGTCGATTCTTGACTCGGTGAAGAAGAGCAAGGCCGAAAAGGAGAAGGAGGACAAGGATGGCGAGGACGAGGAGAAGAAGGACGACAAGCCCACTCTGGAGAGCCTGCGGTTCCGCTCCGTCCCGTTTGCCTCCGCAGCTCTGCCCAAGCGCGCCTCGTTCATCACAAAGAACGTCATGAGCGCCACGGCGCAGTCCACCAACGCCTACGCCGTCTACTCGACGGCTGCCGCGGCCCGCACAGCCGTCCGCAAGCTCAACGGCACCGTCGTGCTTGACCGCCACCTGCGCGCCGACAGCGTGTCGCATCCGTCGCCCGTCGACCACAAGCGCTGCGTTTTCGTCGGCAACCTTGGCTTTGTCGACGACGAGACCGTGCTCAGTGCCAACCCTGACGACGAAGGCGGCGAGACCCGCAAGAAGCGCAACAAGACGCCCATGGACGTCGAGGAGGGCCTGTGGCGCACGTTTGGCAAGCACGCCGGCAAGGTGGAGAGCGTCCGCGTGATCCGCGACCAGGTTACGCGTGTCGGCAAGGGATTCGCCTACGTTCAGTTCTACGACGCCACGACCGTCGAGGCTGCCCTTCTTCTGAATGAGAAGAAGTACCCGCCTCTGCTGCCCCGTGCGCTGCGTGTCAGCCGCTGCAAGGCACCCTACAAGACGGCGCGCGCCGTTGAGCGTGCCCAGCGCAAGGTCGAGGGCAAGCCAGAGCAGGGTGCCCGTGATAACAAGCGGGACCGCAAGAACGACCGCCGCGACCGCACCACTGGCTACACGCCCAAGCTGACGGCTGAGCAGCAGACGTTGGCCGGCCGCGCTTCCAAGCTGCTGGGCAAGTCCAAGTCGGCAGCCACAACGCCTCTGGGTACGACGGGTCCCGACGGCAAGCCCATGGTGTTTGAGGGCATGCGCGCGCGGGTGGGCGGCGTGAACCTCTTCAAGAAGGGCAAGAAGAAGGGGCCGCGCAACAGCGGTCCGCCGGGCAGTGATGCTTCGCGGAAACAGGTGCGGCAGGCCGGCCGGGCGGCCAATTGGCGGGCAAAGCAGGGTGGCGGCGCATAAAAAGCATGGTCGATTGTCTTGTCTTGTTTCTGTCTTTTTCATACGGGGCGCCTTTAATTTTTCATATTGGCATTTCTTTGCGTTATACTTTTCATACTTTTTCATACTGTAGTCCTATAGAAAGCAAGTCACTTTTTGTTCCCTTTCTATCTCTATTCCTCCTTTTTTTTTATTCCTCCGTATTCCCATTCCGTCCCAGGGGCTGAAAGCAAGAGTCCAAACGTTAAGTCATAAGTCACAACAAAAGAAAAGACAGTACAACTTCAAGAAGACGTAGAAGGAGAAGGACCACATGGCACCAGAAGGAAAGACAGTAAAAAAGCAAAATAAATTAGGTAGAAAAAAAAAGAAAGTAGGGGCGGGTAGAAGTCCTCGGATATCATATTTTTTTTGGGTGGATTCGGGATTCACTCTTGGATCATCAAGTCACGCTCATTTTGGTCGTCATATGTACCCTAGAAAATACGAAGATAAAAAAGGGGGAGAGAAGAAATAGGGAGGGGTGTTGCGAGTCATAAAAACAGGAAATCAAGAAATCAGAAAATCAAGAAACCGGGGAGTTTGATTTGTGGAGGGTACGCAAGTCGCAAGTAAAGCAACGTTCAAAATAACAGAAAAAGAAGTAAAGAAACGGGGGGGATAATCAGCGTTAGGTAAGGTCGACACTAGCTTAGTACTCGACATCGCCCTCCTCAGCCTCGAACGAATCGGCGGCCACCTCCTCGTAATCCTTCTCGAGCGCAGCCAGATCCTCACGGGCCTCGCTGAACTCACCCTCCTCCATACCCTCACCAACGTACCAGTGCACGAAGGCGCGCTTGCTGTACATGAGGTCGAACTTGTGGTCCAGACGCGACCAGGCCTCGGCGATGGCGGTGGTGTTGGACAGCATGGAGACGGAGCGGTCGACGCTGGCCAGGCCGCCGTCGGTGGGCGAGGCGGTGGGGACGGCGACGGGCTTCTGGTAGTTGATGCCGATCTTGAAGCCAGTCGGGCACCACTCGACCAGGTTGAACGAGGCCTTGGCCTTGAGGGCAGCGACGGCGGCGTTGCAGTCGCGGGGGACGACGTCACCGCGGTACAGCAGGGCAACGGCCATGTACTTGCCGTTACGGGGGTCGCAGACGACCATCTGGTTGTTAGGCTCGAAGCCTGCGGGGAGGTGTTAGTACCATTACAGCACACTTGATATAAATCAATACTAATATCAGTAGAGAGGCACATACACTGGAAGGTCAGGTCGTGGACCTTGAAGGACTCGTGGGCGCTCTTGGAGGCCGAGACAACCGGGGCGTAGCTGATCAGGGGGTAGTGGATACGCGGGTAGGGGACCAGGTTGGTCTGGAACTCGTTCAGATCAACGTTGAGGGCACCGTCGAAGCGCAGGGACGAGGTGATGGAGCTGACGACCTGGGCAATGAGGCGGTTCAGGTGCTCGTAGTCGGGGCGGGGGATGTCCAGGTTGCGGCGGCAAATGTCGTAGACAGCCTCGTTGTCGACCAGGAACGTGCAGTCCGAGTTCTCAATGGTGCTGTGGGTGGACAGGACGGCGTTGTAGGGCTCGACAACGGCCGTGGAGACACGGGGCGCCGGGTAGATGGCAAACTCGAGCTTGCACTTCTTGCCGTACTCGGTCGACAGGCGCTCGAGCAGCAGAGCACCGAAACCAGAGCCGGTACCGCCACCGAACGAGTGGAAGATCAGGAAGCCCTGCAGGGAGTTGCAGTTGTCTACGTGTCGTTAGCAAACATTCATATACAATACGGGTGCAACATAAATACGTAAACACAGGTTACTTACCAGCAACGCGGCGGATACGGTCGATGACGTTGTCGACCATCTCCTTGCCAATGGTGTAGTGGCCACGGGCGTAGTTGTTGGCGGCATCCTCCTTGCCGCTGATGAGCAGCTCGGGGTGGAAGAGCTGGCGGTAGTTGCCGGTGCGGATCTCGTCGATCGGGGAGGGATCGAGGTCGACGAAAATGGAGCGCGGCACGTACTTGCCGTTGCTGGTCTCGGTGAAGAAGGTCTCGTACGAGCCACCCTCGCCAATGTCCTTCAGGTTGGGGTCCGGACGGCCATCAGCGCTGAGACCGTGCTCGAGGAGGTACCTGGTGGTGTGAGTATGCAAACGGGACGAGAGAAATTAAATATGCGAGAGAGAGAGAGGGCATATAAAATACATACAGCTCCCAGGCGCTGTTACCAAGCTGGGTACCAGCCTGGCCAAGGTGAAGATGAAGAACCTGACTGACGGTTAGTACGAAAGTGCCGAGGATGGCAAACGTGGTGATAGTGTCGATATAGAGAGGGTCGGTGAAGCGGCGATATGTTGATATATTGAAGACAGAGGCCAGATATTGCCAGCACCATAAATGCCCCAATGGTAATTATAATCCAAGACAGCCATGCCGAAGCTCGGCCTTGCTTTCGTGATACTTCACGATGCCATTTCGGCAGATGGCACGGCCGGTGAGAATCGAGGAGGGAGAAAGGGGGGTCCGGGGACGGAGGAAGAAGCCGAAGCGGCCCAGGGGTTCAATGTCTTCAATGTCTTCAATATCAAGTGCTTTTCGGCCAACTCACCTCGCCCTTCATTGTTGCTCAAGATCGATGGATGTGGAAAAGTTGACAAAGATGCCGAAAGGTCGAGAGGAATAAACAAGAAACGGACGATGGAAGATGTTCCTGTCCGGAGTGGTAGTTTGGCACAAAAAGGCACAAAAAGGAAGCAAGCCGTTGGAAAGGGGGGAAAAATCAGGGAGAGCTTGCCGCAGGGCTCAGAGGAGGGGGAGAAATATCAACGGAAAAAGGAGCAGGTGCAGGCCTGCAAACGTGCTGGGTATCGACTGGACTGGACTGGACGGTGGACAACGGTTCGCTGTGTTCACTTGAAACTCCGGGAGAAAAAGGGAAAAGAGCGGCGAGTGGGAGACTCAGGAAATGAGCCTTCTGCAAAAGGGAAGGAGATTTGTGCGGTGAGGTCGTCGAGGAGGGGCAATTACGGAGCAGGGGGGAGCAACAAGAGGGGAAAGTGCAAGGGGCATTCACAGTACATTTGTTCTGTGAGAAAGGCAGGAACGCGTCGAGAGTAAAGATACAAGCGGCCGCTGCGAGTTTACCTGGGAGGGAAAGTACCCCTACGACAGCCAATGGCCCCCCGCGCTCACCGCTAAATTTGTTGTTGGCATGGGCTGGCCCGTGCGCGCCAACGCGCAGGGGTAGCTTCCTTCTGATTGGCTGGCGGGAAGTGTTGAGAGGAGCATCGACGGAGACGGTCGAAATAGCCCCAAGTAGCGGCGGTGGAAAAGGACGCCAAAGTGGGCACAAGAAAAGATCGTGATATTAGATATGGGGTGCTCGCACTGCTCGGTGGCTGTCAAACCGGCTGGAGAGCTTGAGAGGCTGGAAACGCAAAGGCCAGTTGCACAGACGAATGAATTGAGGCTGCAACGATAGCTTTGAGAGCTTGAATTGACAGGCTAAAAATTCAGATATATTCCAGAAGGCTGAGAGGTATCGCAGGATGCAAATTACGGTGGGAGATGCAGCGTGCAACGTCGAGCTGTGCAGATCAGATACGAGATGAATTTTTGCAATTTTTTCGTCGCATATCCTATCCCACAAACAACCCCAACCATTGCTCCTTCTGTTTTCTGCTCTCAACAACTGCCTTCCTTGTGAAAGAGGGCAAGCCACAGTCAAGCCACAGCTTCCCCGGCTGTCTCAAATCCTTAATTGGCAGTTTTAAATATTAATTGAACCCTCAACCCAAAGCCAATCCAACGGGCGTCGGACGTCATCCTTCGTCTCAATTGCCGCCATCTCCGTAATATGCATCTTCAAGCAAAGCACTCCTTGTTTCGTTTCGGCAAGCCCCTGGAATATGTTGTTTAAGCCTTCAGCCTCAATGCCAGCTGAAGGAGGCAGCCCCTATTTGTGTGCCACGATGTCCTGTGCACACTGTTTACTCGCATGTTCATGCACCTATCGCGCTTTCCAGCCGCACCCGAGTTGCATTAAGCGGGCTAGCGGGCTGACACGGTTGCCGGGACAGTGGTGTCGCTCCTGCCGTCTTTTGGCCCGCAGCGCGTTAAGTGGATCGCGCAAAGAGACGACGGAAAACACACACTAAAACACGACTAAACACGCTGACACCCTTAAAAAAGGAAAAAAAAAAACACTGCTAAAAACACCCTAAACACACACTGAACACAGACTGCTGCAGGCCCCTAGCCTTGTAGCGTGGCCCTGACGCAGGCCCCTTTTTGCTGCTGCTGCCCTGCGGCCACACGGGAAGGGGAACTCAAAGAAGTAGGGAACCCCAAAGAAGAAAGGGAAAGGAAAACAAACAAAGGCCGTTCCAATGGTTCAAGGGCACAGAGATTTTCATCCTAATTACGCTGTGAGGGAGACAGCATTGCAGTGTCCGGTTTCGTCGAACGTGGTTCCTTCCCTTTTGGTTCTATTATTTTTTGTTCTTCGTTCTTTCCCTTTTCAATTTAATACAACAGCATCGACGTCGCCGTCGCATTTTTGCACTCTCTGACCTCAGTCCTCCATCCACACCCATTTTACGACATCGCCCTCTATTAAACTCGCCGAATCGAACATCCGTCGTTTGATACACGCCAGGATCGACGCCAACTTTGTTAGGCCACCACTAAAAACGAAAAGCACGCGCCGCCTCGAAAAAAATAAGGGGCAGTCAAAATATCCGAGCTATCAACAAAAACGCCAAAAACGCCAAAACACGCCAACGAGGGAAAGAATACAGGGAAAATACAGCGCCGGCAGTGCAAGAATCGGTTCTGTTGACGGCCTATTGACTCGACCGGTGTGCTGTTGACAGTCTCGACTGTTATCTCGAACAGGTTGTTTGAAGAGGCTATCCGATCTGGGCCTGTCTTGCTTCGTTGAGGTCCTCTCAATCGCCAGCCATGCGCAACAGATTGAGGAAATCCCGTCAACAGTCTGTCAGCTCGACAACTGGAACCACAACAACTACATCTAAACTTGGCGGCCTGTTCCCGCGAGCCAGCAACGACTTGAGCTCAAAAGGTGCGTGATTTGTGGACTTTGTGGATTCGCTTGTTTGCGTCGTCTTGTGTGACATACGACAACAACAGGCGTGGGCGTTTTGTCTTTTGTGTCTTTTGTGGCTGCATTTTTACGGCCTTACATGTCCCAGGCCCTGGCCTATGTGTTGTCTTTTTCGTTGTCTGTCGTCTGCATTGTTGTTCTCGGCGCCCAAAACGTCCCATCCTTCGAAACGTTTCCCTCTTCCAGGTTCAGGTCTTTCAAAGGCATTTCGCGTCCTGCTCCGCCTCGCCTCTGAACTGGATTCTGCTCTCCACACACCCACTTCTTCTCCTTCCGCCCCGCTGTTGACTTGACTTCCATCCTTCCATCACGCTTTGTTTATCCTCTTTCTTATCCGGGGTTGCCAAACGCACACTTGTTTTCTTCTCTGCATATACACCACATACTGACTTCCAAGACTCGGCACATTCTCGATCGCCTTCCGCGCCCAATGACTCGCCACGAACGTCCCTAGCCGATGTTCCCGGAACCGACACAAACGACATAACCATGGGCCGCAACTCTAGAGGCTCGACCCGTGGCGACAAGCCGTTACCATCCGTCCCAGCAATGACCGCAGTAGCCCGTTCGTCGCCAGCTCCATCACCATCGCCCGCACAGCTCAACGGCGGCGGCGCGGGCGGCCTTTCCCGAACCCTGTCCACCATCCGCGCAGTTACCAGCTTCGACGACAGACCCAGACAGTCGTTTGACGACGAGGCATCCTCCACCAGCTCGCCATCCTTGACACGAAACTCCAACTCAGCCTTTTCCAGCTCCGTCAACAGCAACGTCAGCACGGCATCCTTCACATCACAGCCCCATTCACCGCCGAGCGACGCAAAATCCAACGGTCGCCTAAAACTGAGTACGGCAACCGCATCACTGCCCAACGGCTCCAGCACGTCCAGTCTCGAAGTGCCCTCGGCACGCTCCGGCACGTCCACGATACGGCCCGGCATGGAAACTCCGTCACGAGAGAGCAGCATATCGTACGGTGCAAGCAAAGCCCCCATCGCAGCAAGCATGGGCACCACATCCTTTGGGTCACCAAATGGCGGCCGGGGACCGTTCAACGGCTCAGCAAATAACAACAGAGATGCTCCCGATGAGCAAGGAGACGGCGCCGGCGGAAATTGGGATTCGACAGTTGGCAAGGCAGGGTTGGGAAAGACTGGCCGCGTGATTAATCGTCTCGTGTCCGACAACGAAGCTTTGAAACGCGATCTCAAAATCGAGGGCCTCAAAGCCGAAGAGGCCAAGCAGGCCGCCCGCTTGTTGGAGGATAAGATGGAACGCATCATCTCCGACTACGAAAGCCAGCTGCTTGAAGCCAGCGTGACCAAGACACTGCTCGCGCGCAAGGAACGCCAAGTCGAAAGCCTCCAGGGCGCCGTCCAGCTCGAGAAGAAGCGGACGACCGACGCGCAAGACCGCGAGCGCACGTGGCGCGAGGAGATGGAAAAGATCAAGTCCGACTCCAAGCGCCAGGTTGAGGAGGCCACCACACACGCCGCGCTCATGGAGGGCCGCTACAACGCCATCAGCAGCCACTGGCGCGACCAGGGCGAGACCGTCAAGCGGGCCGCCGCGCGAATGGGCAAAGACGTCAGGGAGCTGTCCGAGGCGCGCCGGCAGGACGACGAGAAGATCAACATGCTGCGCGACCTGTGCGACCAGCAAGACGGCAACATCAAGCTCCTGATGCAGCAAAAGGAGGACATTGCCCGCAAGTTTGCCGAATACAAGAAGGAGCAGGAAGACATCCTGCACGACATCAAGACGAACGCGGCACGACGAGAAGCCGAGCAAGAGCGCACGCTCCATGAGGCCCGCGAGGTGCTCGACAAGCTCAAGTGGTCACTCAACATCAAGAACACCATTGAATGGGCCAACTAAACGCCTGGCGATCAACGCCCTTCATTTTCACGACAAGCACTCATCCATCATACCTGGCAACAACAGGGCCATCTCCAACAACAACCACCACTCATTGACTTTGTATTTTTTTTTACACCAAGCTACTTTCATGACGGACTATCTCCCGGTTTGGATAGACGGAGTACGGCGTTCATTATTCATCTTCCACTATGAGCAAACGCTCGATCTTTCATTTTTCATTTCATTTGTTTTCTTCATTTGGCCCCTTTTGGTTCGTTTACCTTTCTTTTGCCTGCTTTTTGGAGGCTACTTTGCGGCCAGTTTTGTTTTTTTTCTTTTGCACAGAATCTAAGACAGAGGGCAAGGAAGATTTATGTTCGCAGATTGGTAAATATCACCAGGATGGGGTCTTTATAAAAAGTTAGATATGGGGACATGGCCAAATATTGCTACTATCAAGGTCATAGGCCTAGCTCTCCTGCCGTTCTTTATATTTTTTTGTTTGTTGTTTGTTCCTTCCCTTTTCTCTTCTTTTATTTAGGATACCTCTGCACATACTCCCACTTCCACCTAATACGGCGGCGCTTCCCAGAGCCTGTCAGGACGAGCCTGACCAGAATGAGACTACGAACGATTTATCTTTTTTCCTATCTATTTTGCCATATTTTCTATTGAGTGTGATAATACTAGAACATCGAGGCCTCGCAACTTTTAGCTCTCTTTCAGTCCTGCCATTGACGTCAAACAAGCTCCGTTTATGGAAGGAGCAGCCCGGTTTGCCCCTTCCATTTTGAGCCCTCACATCGTGCCCGTCACCTTCCACGTTTGTTTATTTTGTGTTTCCTTCGTTGCTCAGCCTCGTCTGAAATTTCTGTTCCTTTTGATCTTCCTCTTTTCACGCCACCGTCTTGTGAAGAGACACCACTCCTCCCCGACTCCCGATGCTCGCCATCACGAAGTCAACAATCCAACATCCATATCCATAATATCCAACAGACCCTTATTTTTCAAACCCATCCTCACCTATTTCTTATTCTCGGTCCCCGCGAGGCCTCATCCTTTTTATGGTTAGTCACGACAAGCTCCGTCCTTGACCTGCTCCTTCGCCGTTGCATTCACGGGTCACCAAGTCATCACCCTGTCTTCACGCATGCCAAGTCAGACCCCATCACTGGATAGCCTGCCACCCACCAAATTATGCGCATATTGCTGATTTTCACATTTTGTTGACCATCTGTTCAGTGCCTGTTTACTTACCTCTTGCTCTCACCACCTTCGATCTCACTCTGATCCCGAACCCCTCCTCCATCCGACCTCAGGTCGGCCCCCTACAAACGTCTCGTCTGTTTGCGAAAGACTGGTCAATACCTCCTCTTCCTGGTCATTCACACTCTTTTCAACTCCGTCACACTTTCTTTCTCTCCACTCTGATGAACCCTAGTTCAATATCCGGTCAACACATTACAATACATTCACCAGCCCAGATGGCACAGTCCATCGCTGTGACGGACGACAGTCCGGTCGTGATCTACCTCTCCAGCATCTGGGAGTACCACGAGGCCGGCGTCGACCGCGTGCTCAAAGAGCTCCGCTGCAAGTATCCCAAGGGGCAATACGACTTTGACCCAGAATGGAGCTGGTTCAAGGTCTCTTGCCAGCCCTCGGATGTGCGCATCGTCCAGGCCATCTTCCGCGAGATTCACGACGAGCTTGAGCGCAGCATGAACGATGAGCGGGTGAGTGTCCCTCGTTCACTTCAAGATCATTTCAAGTCCATACTGACAGCAGTTGAAGCTCCCCGCTGAAAATACTTGGCTCAAGCTGCCCACGCCGACCTCCCTTGCCAAAGAAGACCCCGGCAAGCTCCCCGTCATCGACCAGCTGTGCCCCAACGCGTTCGACAAGTACGAGTTCCGCAAGGTCTGGACGCGCGTCAAGCACGAGACGCCCGATTCGATCTCAGTGCATAAGGTGCTCGACGAGGAGGCCCGGCAGTCTATCATGGCCGTCTCGGGCGCTCACATTGTCGTCGATACAGTCAATGCCCGCCTTGTCTACATTGGCGGAGCCACAAAGGATGCAGTGAGCAAGGCCAGCAAGGCGCTTGACAATCTTTTCAATCGTTTTGTAGGTCACCCTGGCATCACTTGGCGGAGTGCCCGTGATTTTACTGACATCGTTGACCTCACAGATCTTCAGCATGCCCCCTCCGAAGCACCTGCTATTTGCCGAGGCCGACGGCCCTTGCCATGTGGACGCCCGCTACATGGCCCACGTCAACGACGGCATTCTCACCTCGACCATCTTCGATCCCAGCCAGTTCCCAGACGCAGTACTCGACCGGATGCTCACGACTATTTTTGCCAAAGGAGTTTGTCTCCGCATCTGCGATTTCGACCAGTTCCGGCGGGTTCAGGTCTCTCTGTACGGCCCCCGGGCTGGCCCCGTCTTCCACGACCAGGCACGGAAGTGGCCGCTGTGGTTCAAGAAGGCAGAGTACACGCCCAAGATTCTTGGTGTCACGGCTCCCAAGAAGGAGCCGGCTTCACCGGCTCAGCAGCAGCCATCCCAAGAAAATGAACTTGTTCGGGTCGGTAGCACCGAAACCAATGGACAGGGCAAAGGCAAAGAGGTTGTGAAGGTGTCGCCACCCACAGAACAGCTTGACCTTCTCGGTCTGGATACTCCTGACTCGGAGGCCGTGTCAACAGCCGCTCTCGAGGCTTCTCCGGCTCCTGTTTTACCTCTTCTGCCAGTGGCCACAGCTTCGACGTCCACTGAGCCTACCATGGACCTTGTCAAGGTAGAGGATGAGCCTGCACCCCCAGTGCAACTGCCGCCCATGCCGGAGTCGTACCAGTCGGACAAGCACAGCTACCAGATGAAGCTTCTTTGGGACTTTATGAATAGTGCCAAGAAAGGTTCTCTGCCCAAAATGATCACCTACGGTGAACACAATGACCATAGTGTCAAGAACGCGCAGGAGCCAGAGCCCGAGAAGAAAGACGAACCAGTTGAGACAGACTCACTCATTGACATTCTAGATGAAAAGAAACCAGAGCCAGAGACGACAAAGGCCGATCCTGTTGCCCCTACCTCGGGTCAAGACAACATGCTAATTCAGGTCGACATGCCGGCCCCGGTTACAGCCACAAACACAGCGCCGCACACTCGTCCTACTTCCCCGTCTCCTTCAGAACAGAATCCGGCTCGGCCCATAAGCAGACTCAATCCACGTCTAGCAGACCGGATCAAGTCCAGCAGAAGCATGAGCAATGCCCTCGTGCGGCGGTCTACATTTGCAACCAGTCTGTGCACGTGCATCGCCCGGCTCATGGGAGACCTGCCCTATGCACGGGGCCGCATTAAGCTACAGGTCGAGCTCGGCCGCATCTACATTATGGATGCCAACCCGGAGGGACTCGCCTTCAACCAGCCTGGAGAACCTGCATCGGGCTGGCCGCACAACGATATCATTGCCCGGCTGGACACGATCTGTGTCTCAGCCGACAGCATCACGTTCACCAAGGCGTTGACACTGTTTGCCAACGATATGGAGAACATTATCGGTCTGGATCAGAAGGGCGCCATTGCTGGCCTGTCGACCGGCGGTGACGACGGCATGTCCAACAAGCGCCGCAATGACTGGTCAGTCCCCATGTCGTCAGACTGGTCGTTTCACGACAAGCGGATCATCTACGAGTTCAAGTGCCAGCGTATCTACATGAGTGTCAGCGGCGTCATGAATGCCCAGAGCCCCTTTGTCATTGAAGTTGACGGGACAGAGCCTGGCGCCTTCAAGTACAGCATCCGCAGCGTCGAGGACACGCGCCCGCCCATCTGGATCCACTGTATCCGGCGTCACTGGGACGCGCGCGTCTCGGTGTCGTACAGCAAGACGGAGCAGCTCGAGGAGGAGTATGGCGCGTTCGCCCGCGACCTCCTGCGGACCATGGTCGTTCCGCCGGGGCCCATCACCAGCCCCAAGTTCAATTTCGCCTACGACCACCGCGAGTCCAAGACCAGCAACAACCAGACCTTTACGACTTTGGTCCTGTCAGCCCGTGTCCGCAACGTCGGCCGCTTCGCGAGTGTCGACAAGCAGAGCTACTTGGATGTGTCGTGGAACTGGCTGATGGCCCTAGCGAAGCGGCCCGGCAGAGAGAGCCCCCTGGTGGGCACGGCGTTTGCGACGCCCGCCGTCGACAACCCGGCCCGCGGTGTCTTTACGTCGTGGTACGAGGCCAGCGTGTCGTCGGCCGCTGCCGAGGAAGCCTTCCGGGAGAATGAAACGCTGAAAGTCGGCGAGATGGCGGCGTGGGGTGCTGAAGGAGGAGGCGGTGCTAGTACTGCGACACAGGACGACATGTTTGAAAAGGCCTTTGGGCCGGCGCTCAAGCTGGTCCAGAAGATGGACGGCGTTGGTGTTCTCACGGACAACGGGCAGGGCCACCAGTGGATGCCGCCGACCAAGGCGAGCCAGCTGGCGCTCGCTGTGAAGAAGTTCTGGTAGATGTAGGTGGGGGTAGATGGGTGGCAGACAGACGGTGGAAGGAGGACAGTGAAAATATATGGAAGGCAATGGCAGTATTGTTTACGGGATGAGCATGAACATGTGGGTGAGAGTCATCGGTGAGGTACTGCCCAAAAGATTGTCACAGATCTACATATACAGAGATGCATGGCAATGCTTGGCGATGGTACAGCGGGAAGAGAGTGGGTGTAGATGATCATGGCAATCTGTGACATGACAGATGGGGAGCAATCTTCATCATTGGGCAGATTTTATCCCATTTTACAGACAATTACAGACAATGTTCCGTATGTTAGTGAGAACAATAAAATCAGTTCTTAAAAATGCAGGCTTTATTGATCCCTTTAAGACGTGGAAAAAAATATTTTAATAAATAAAATGCTACTTGAAATTGTTTAACCTTTTTTTTAAAAAATAAAAAATAAAAAATAAAAGAGAGTAAAGTAAACAAACGATAGAATAATAAGACAGGAAAATAATTTCTGTTTTTAAACAATTTACGAATAAAATATCCTCCCCGATAACAATCAAATATTTGCCATGTCACATGTCTATCTCGCGATTCTTACCGCTTTATTCGAGCCTCTCGGTCAGTCAGTATGCCATCCGGTTGAACTCGATTGAGCCGAATGTCACCTACAGTGCCATCTCAAGAATGACTCTCGGCCAAAGTATAAGTACGTCATCACAGAAAACAAAGGGAAAACAAAACCACCCTCGGCAGATCTGAGCCGACTTGCATCGCTCAATGTCGTCTTTTCGATTCTTCCCCGCCTTCTAATGTCACCTGCTGTCGTTTCCCCTGTCGTTTTCGTCTTTTTTATTCTCATTTTCCTCACTTGCTGACCTCGACTAGAATGAGGCCTTTTCAAGGTATCCTGGTAACATGTCACCCCAGCATCCTCGTATGGTTTTGTCGTTTCCTGTCGTCCTTCTTTCATCCCACTTGTTCCCGGATTGACAACTGACGTGACCGACGTTTAGGCCTGGTCTTTCTTCCCTCTTGTTGTGTCGCCCGATGCTCCGCGAGCAGAAAAGCAGGAAAAGACCAGGGTATTGTTACATGATCAGCAGCGACAATGGACAGTTGGGGAAGCGGCGGCCGACGGTGAGAGCTAAGTTCTTCTGCAGGCCTTTTCAGGCCTGAAAATGCAAAGAAAAGCAAAGAAAAACGCGGAGAACGCGGAGAACGGCCGATCTTGGCCCAATCGATCGCCGTAGTCCGCCCGGCGACGCTACCTAGAGGAGGGTAGTCTGGGAGTGTCGTGCTCCTAGGAACTGCGGGCCTTGGAAGAGGTGCGCCAGGAAGTCTGGGGTTCGAACAAAGACAAAGAAGACAGAGACGACAAGACTGGGCGATGCAATCCGTAAATGAAACCAATTACTCCAGAGGCTCCCCGAGAGTTCTGTGCTTATACTGTGTAGAAGTACCTCTCAGAAAGTGCAGGAACGAGGACACGACCTCCCGCCTTGGAAGGCAGGAAGGCACATGCATCTGAGATGTGTGAGTCGATGAGATCCTCTTGGTCCGGGGAAGGAGCTCTTGGACCTCTCTTTCTCTCTTTCTTTCTCGAGATGGAGTCGTAATCTATGCATAATATGTAGCGCCACAGCGTGCAGAAGCCGGCGCTAGCAGGGGGCCGGTTGCATGTTGTTTGCAGGCAAGTGCAGTCAAGTACAGGGCAGGTACATGCTGTGCACCGCCTGTGCGACCACTGTAAGCTTATTCGTGGATACTCGAGTCAATTCGAGTCGCGCTTTCCTCTTTCCTCCCGAGCCTCCCTCCTCCTTCCCCTCAAAACTTGGTCAGCAACGTCTCTTTCGCTTCCCCGGTTCCCAGTCTACTTTCCAACGAACTATTCCCATCGATCGACAAGTATCGACAAGTATCTTGTATTTTGAACTTGCTCGAACCAGGCTTCATCCCGTCTCCCAGCCATCTCCCACTAGAAGACCCTTGTTACCCTCCGAGCCTCCCCTCAGTCAACAACAAGAGCCCACGGCAGCTTCCCAATCTGGGGACGCGCATCGGTCTTTTGCTGATTTGATTCGTCATTCTCCCGCCTCCCACCGGACAAAGTCAATGGTTGAGAGCTACTGAGCTACTTTACAAGCTGCCTTTATTCTTAATTGCAACCTCCAAAAGAGGGGAACGGAGAAATACAGATCCAAGTACATCTTACTTACAGGTGAGAGGAGGGGAAAAGAGAGCAAAGAGCGCAAAGAGAGCTCTCTCGAGTGGGAAAGAGCTGAACTTGCATATTTCCCTGCTTTTCCTTTCTGTTTTGCCGGCTGCAGCTTCTGCTCTTGCCTTGTCCCACGCGGGCCGAAGAGAAAGAGGGGACACCCTAGAGGGAGGCGAAGAAGTCCCTCTTTCCCTCCCAGGTCGAGGTATTAGTCGAGCTAGGAGCTTTCTGTTTAGAGAAGGAGCGGGAGCTCGGGCAAGTGGTGAGCGAAACGACACCACCACTACTAAGTCCAAGTGTAGTGGCTGGTAGTCTGTAGACCAGACTAAAGACCAAAAGCAAGGCAGGACCGGACGAAGAGTACAAACAAGATCAGAGTTACAGGGGTGACGATGTCAAGGCCGTCGTCGGGGAACCGAGGGGAGCAAAAGGAAGGGGAAGGAGCGAAGCTGCATGCACGAGGCGATGTGGGACGTCAGGAGCACGAGCTTCTGGAGAAGACAGGCCTGACAGAAAGAGCTCGATCAACAGCGGTTGGGGAAAGAACGACCGTGGCGCACACGTGCGGTGATGGACATGCCCATGGTCATGGAGACGGATCGTCACTGCCAGGCTTGTGCTTGTCAAGCTTGCCTCGCTTGCCTGCCCTTCCTGTCTCGCCCGCGTATATTAGACGCACTGTGCCGCCGTCGACTTTCCCATCCCATCTTTCCGAGAAGTCCTCTCTTGGTCCTCCTGACTCTTCCCCACGACGATCATATTTTTCCAACGGCGTCTCTGTCTCCTGGTACCTTGCTCCCACGAGAGGTACACAGCTTGCAAAGGCACGCTTACTTGTCGTCTTTTTGGTTATTCTCAGCGTCTCTGCTATTTTATTTCTTGGATACCCTTTTCTCTCTTGTTTCTTTACTGTATCATCTACACATTCTATACCCCATCAGCTCTCATCTTTCCTGACAGGCCTCACAATGCTGGCCAAGTCCCTCCTCACGTCCACTTTGGGCGCTGCGGCGCTCCTGGCGCCATCCGTGGCTGCCCAGGACGCCAACTCCAACTCCACCGGCCCCGACGCCGATGGCAAGTACTGGCTGTACGGCAACGGCATCACGGCGTCGTTCATCCCCTACGGCGCGTCCATCTCGAACCTGCTCATCCACGACCAGTACGGCATCGAGCGCGATCTTGTGGGCGGCTTCGACAATGCCAGCTATTACGGCATTGACCGCCAGCACCCGCATTTCGGCGGCGTCCCCGGCCGCTACGCCAATCGCATCAAGAATAGCAGCTTTGAGATTGACGGCACGACCTACAACGTGCTGCCCAACGAGAACCCAGAGCCGGGCCACCCGGACGGCGTCGACACGCTGCACGGCGGGCCCGATGGCTGGGACTGGCGCAACTTTACGGTTGTGTCACACTCCACGGACTCGATCGTCTTCAAGTTGGTGGACGCCGACGGCAACCAGGGCTTCCCCGGCGAGGTCGTGTCGTACATTACGTACACGCTCGGCGACCACACGTGGAATCTCAACATGCTGGCGTTTGCCACCACCAAGAAGACGCCCATTATGCTGAGCAGCCACACCTACTGGAACCTCGACGGCTTTGCCAACAACGAGACGAACAAGATCTTTAACCACTCGCTGCACCTGCCCTACAGCGGCCAGCGCGTCGATGCCGACAACATCTTGATTCCGACGGGCGACATCCTGGCCAACCAGCCCGGCTCCGTCAACGACTTTTGGACCGCGCCCAAGCAGATCGGCGCCAACTTCTCGAGCCCGGACCTGCTCGGCAACTGCGGCTACAACTGCACCGGCTACGACACGTGCTACCTGGTGAACCGCGACCTCGACGGCGTCAACGGCTGGCGCGACGAGGACGGCTACGTCGCGCGCCTGCACTCGCCCTGGTCCGGCATCCAGCTCGACGTCTACACGGACCAGGAAGCCTTCCAGGTCTACTCGTGCGGTGGCCAGAACGGCTCGATGGCGCTCAAGAAGACCCAGGGTCTGTTCGGCGACAACGGCACCGCCCCCAAGTTCCCGCGCACGATCCCCCAGTACGGCTGCCTCGTCATGGAGGTCGAGGACTGGATCGACGGCATCAACCAGCCCGAGTGGGGCCGCCAGAAGAAGCAGATCTTTGCCCCCGGCGATGCGCCCTACGAGCTGCAGGCCACCTACAAGTTCTCCATCAACACCGGCAACTAGGTGGCAAATGAAGGAGACAAATGAATAAAAGGAAAAGCAAGAAAAGATGAGAAAGCTGAGTGGTAATACCTGTTAATGTTGGAATATGGATATTCTTTTGGAATATATACTTTTGGATAGCTTAATGAGCCGGCGGTTGGCTTCTGTCTGATCCTTTTGGATACAGTTGTTTTTGTCTAATTACTCTTGAATTATATATTTTATGTTGACACTGTTCTGATTTTGTTCATTCAATTCTTTTCATTCATCCGTTGTGTTTACTCTGGTGTTATTTGTCGACTTACAAGATGTCTTGGCACATGGTCCAGTCGTGGATTGGCGCCACATGCTAACGACACCGCTAACCCCGCTGTAATTCTCGGTAGCCTAACGCGTCTCAGCGGACAACGACGCGTTAATTGGTTTTCAGACGACACCTCACATCATCTCGACCTTTTCACTCAACCTTTCCACTCAACAACAGTCTCTCAATTTCTCAATTCGACCAGACGACAACATGGACGAACAGTCGTCGACGGTCACAATCCACCCGCGGAAGCAAGATGTCCCCTCTACAGCGCCAAACGGCCTGCCCACTCTCCTACAGACGCCCGCCGGCCTCGCGCTCCTCGAGCTCCAGGGCACAATAAACCTGCCTGATCTACGAGGCGGGGAGGATATGGAGGATGAAGACATGGACGGCGAGGAAGCCAAAGTACCACGTCAGACCGTCCCCATCGGCCGCCTCGACTTCCCCGACTACAACACAGCCACAAACGCCGACAGCACGTCCTGGATGCGCCGCGTCCATCTGTACGTCGGCCCACATCAGCGCCTCACCGGCGAAGTCAAGAAGCTGCCGAAACCGTTGGCTGTTATACGGAAGAGGAAGCAGACAAAAGCCAACAAGGACGACAAGGGCGAGTCGGATTTGGAGGTCGTCGAGGTGATCCACTACAAGCTGCTTTTTTCGCAACGGCCGGAGCCCATGACCGAGTCGTCGTTTTAGAGTGACGATGGGCAGGCACAGGAGGGTGACTCTGGTACCACTACGACCACGGGTACTACGGCCACGAAACACAAACACAGGCGGGGATACGGCATCAGTAAGCAATTGTACGATAGCAAGGTAGCGTAACGAAATATCATGAATCATGCATTACAGGAGGTCTATATTTTATGTTGATGTACCATCCCCTATACTGGCTGAGCTGCCCGTGTCCGCCCTAGGCCGTCTTTGCCGTAAAAGTCCATGGGATACACGCCGCCGACGCCGCCGTCGGGCGCCCGCGCCCACGCGTCGTCCCTTTCCCCAAGAGCCAGCAGTGCCTCGTACGGTGTCAGGAGCGGCCGCGGGAAGGCATAGCCCCAGTCGATGCTCAGCCGCGGGCACGCCACCTGCACCCAGCACTCGACGTCCTGGCTCATGCGCGCCAGCTTTTGTGGCATGATTTCCGAGAGCAGCAAAGTGACGAACGGGATCCCGCGCTCTTTGAGGCGCTTCTCGATGGCCGCCAGCGTGTGCGGGTTGCCCTGCCGGCCGAGCGACCCCAAAATCAGACCCCACGATTGGGCTGTGCGTGCCGTCCGGATCGCCGATCTTCTCAGGTCCTGCATCTCCGTGTGGCCGTACGTCTCGCGCGTCAGCTTGCGCGCGTAGGGATCGTAGCGGTAGGCGGGCACCGTCGGGTTGTGGATCATGATGCTCTCCAGGTGGAACCGGCCGTCGCCGAGGTACAGGATGACCAGGTTGTCGTTTTCCTCGCTCCCAGAAGAGGCCAAATTCGGGGACGTGCACCCCAAGATTTCACCCCGCGACAGAGGAGCAATCTGCGGCACAAGCACCTTGAAGCCTGCCCGCTCCAGCGTCGGCTTGACGCCGTGGATCGTTGCGTTAAACTGGATCGTGCCAACGAGAGCCAGCGTCGTCGGCTTCGACGGATCCTGCAGCAGATTGCGCTCCAGCGTCTGCAGCAGATGCGCCGTGTCGATGCGAATGTCCACAAACACGTACAGCGTCTTGATCTGCGTCACGTCCACGGGGATCAGACAGCTGTGCGCATAGTGCACCAGCAAGTCGCATCCCAGCGCCCGCGCCGTGTAGTCGTCGATGCAGCACGCACCGTATGTGACGTCGCCCATGATCAGTGTGTCGATGCCGGGGCAGAACTGTTGGAGGATATCCGAAATTGTGGTTGCAAACAGCAACAGTCCCTCCGGCATCTGCAGAGCCACGCGCTTGGCGCCCAGCGTGCGGATCCGGTGGATCGTCTTGGGTACCTCGAACGAGTAGTTGGGCGGCAACAGCGCTACGGCCTCGATCAGCGCCGGGTCGTTGGCCAGCTCGGGCGGAACCTGGTTCAAGAGCCGTGGTGGTCTTCTTGCAGGGCGGTTGACTGGCTGTGTTAGTGAACTTAAATAAATATGTGCTCATAGTAGGAGAAGCACTTACCAACTGCACCACTGTCCTCCACACTCAATCCCGGGGTCTTGGCTGCCGCTTCCGCTGCTGCTCGACGTCCGATGAACCGCTTCTTGGGCTGCTTCAATGCCGGCTTGTCCGGGTTTTCGCTTGTGGGTTGTTCTGTTGATGGTGCTGATGCATTTTTTGTGAAATCTGTCTCTGGATTTGTTGTCTCTGTATGCTGCTGTGGTGGTGATGCTGGTGCTGGTTGTTCCTCTGTTTCTTTTTCTCTTGTTTCTGTCGTTTCTGTCGTTTCTGTCGTCTCTTTTGATGCTTCTTCGGCAAGTTCCTTTTCCAGGTCCTCTGCCCGATGCTGCTCTTCAATCTCGGCGGCCAGGCCGATATCCGTCAAGGCTCTGTCTTCCTCCATTATGAGATGCTGTGAATCTGAAGATTGTTGAAAATCAAAACTAGTGAAATCGTCAGATTGTTTACACCTGAGTTTGTCGCCTCATTCGATCAGATGAGGTTTTGCAAGCCTTGCGATGAGAGGCTGGCAGGTGCCACCAGCTGCCAAGTGGCGACCAAAGAGGAAACAGAGAGAAGGCTTGAAGCATCTGCATTTGACCCCACTATTTTCTCTAGCGCGGGGCAGTTGGGCAGTCGAAACAGGACCCTCAGAAGAACCCTAGCCAAATGTGGTCACATGACTTTTTGACAAAATGAGTGCACGGACCACGCCGATTCTCTCGACAAGCCCTATCTTATGTAAGCCCACCACCAGCACCAGCATTTCCTTCCCTCTGGTTTTTGGTGGGCTAGCCCCGGCGTGCAAAGATTCTCCGGCCAACTTTTTTCTGGTTGGACAAAATTGCTAGCGGAAAAAAAAATCACACTTTCCACACCAATTTGCACGCAGACAACCCTTCTCGCCCTTTTGCCTTTCTCGCACTCAACCGCTCCACGACAAAAAAAAAAAACAGAAACCACCGACTTTCTGTTCCATCGCGATCTTTTCTTTTCTCTTTTCTCACCAACCGAAAGGGAATCCCTAGAAACGACCGCCCAACATGAAGGTTCGTCTATCGTCAATCTTCTTTTTCGTCCATCCATCTCGACGACATCCCAGCGAAGAAAGCAAAAGCAGAGCAGCAAAACGGCAGACGGCATCGACGGCATCACGACAGCAAGGCAGACCGAACGGCTGGAGGAATATTCTGGCCATGTGTCCCTACGATTGAAGAACGATGATCAAGTCTCTTGAGGGACTGCCCTCTCCGAATTCTCGACGACAATCGACGACGAATTGCAGACATCGAATTTGAGATTGAAGAACCGAGATCGACGACAAAGAATGGCCACAAACACGACGACAAGGGACACATGACGAGATATTCTTCGGCCGTTGCGACGACCTGCTGCTCTACTGCCGGTTCTGTTGTCTTGATTTTGCTCTTCGCTTTCGAAGCTGGGATATTGTGGTCGATATTTTGGATGGATTTTCGACAAACTTTTGACGACGAACTCAATACTGACCAACCTCGCAGTTGAACATTTCCAACCCGGCGACCGGTGCGCAGAAGCTGATCGACATTGAGGATGAGCGCAAGCTCGCTGTCTTCATGGAGCGTCGGGTTCGTATTTTCCCATTGCCAGCATATCGATTTTGAACTTTCGACCGACTTCGAAATCGGTGCAAAACAACAATACATGGTCACATGGACTACAGAACAAATGCTAACCCACGCACAGATGGGTGCTGAGGTCCCCGCCGACACCCTTGGCGACGAGTGGAAGGGCTACATTGTCCGCATCACCGGCGGCAACGACAAGCAGGGTTTCCCCATGAAGCAGGGTGTCCTGCAGCCCACCCGTGTCCGCCTGCTGCTCGCTGACGGCCACTCCTGCTACCGCCCCCGCCGGTCTGGCGAGCGCAAGCGCAAGTCCGTCCGCGGCTGCATTGTCAGCGCCGACCTGTCGGTCCTGGCTCTGTCCATTGCCAAGCAGGGCGAGTCCGACATCCCCGGCCTGACCGACGTTGTCCACCCCAAGCGCCTGGGCCCCAAGCGTGCCCGCAAGATCCAGAAGTTCTTCGGCCTGTCCAAGGAGGACGATGTCCGGAAATACGTCATTCGCCGTGAGGTCCAGCCCAAGGGCGAGGGCAAGAAGCCCTACACCAAGGCCCCCAAGATCCAGCGCCTCATCACCCCGCAACGCCTGCAGCACAAGCGCCACCTGATTGCCCTGAAGCGCCGCCAGAACGAGAAGATCAAGGACGAGGCTGTACGTTCCTTACCCCATGATTCCATTTTGTTTGCTCTTCCCGTGTTCTGTTCATTGCTAACCTCTCTCCTCTTACTAGGCTGAGTACGCCCAGATCCTGGCCAAGCGCGTCCACGAGGCCAAGGCACAGAAGGCCGATATGCGCAAGCGGCGCGCGAGCTCCCACAAGTAAATCTGACGACGACATGTGCGACGTTTCTGGTCCTTTCCTGACGGAAGGGAACAGGGCGGAGTAGAAGGAAAAAAGGAAAAAATAAGCGAGAAAGAGACTGAAAATTCCGAAACGAAGAAAAAGTGTCTTTTCCACAACTCTACAGGGCGTTTTTATTCCTCTTTTTTTTTATAATGTTGTTTATGGATTTATTTTGTGTCAAACTCGGGTTCCGGTGCGAGATGGTTTTCATATAAGGTCGAAGGAGAGGCGAAAAGAAACGGCCACGGCAATGGATTCTCTTTTTTTTGTGTTTTTCAAGGACACTTTGCACAGAGCCTTTTGTGAAGAGGAAGAGAAGCAGAAGCAAAAAAGGAGGAAGAAGTGGTGGTGATGACAAAACTCAAAACAAAAAACACCCCTCGTGGCTCGCAGTTGTTCTTTTGTTTTTTGTTTGCGGCCGCGAGGAGGAAGGACATATTTCTGACTACAAGTACTTTCATCCATATATGGTACTCGGTTTGGATTGTGTCTTGGTGAAGGCTGTGATCTGTGTTCTACCCAAAGGGCACAGTGAAAATTATTATGGGCAACAAAAAAAAAATCAAAACGTTATTTCAAATATTACTTGTGCGTGGCATAATGGCGAAGTCTTTCATGTGATACTAACAGGGTCTAAATATCATGATGAGATGCTAGGATGCTTCTTGCTGTAGAGAACAAAACTAAACATAGAATCAACACATACTCAACACACAGTCAGCATACAAACAACATACAATAACATACAATCAACACACAATCAACACACAATCAACATATAATCAACGCAAAAAACGAGCAAAAAGAACACATATTCCGAAAAAGCCAATTCTATTTTTTGAGCAGTATTCGCAATGAGAGCGATCTGATACTGATACGATGATGTACTCCTATGATATTGATAAACGAGAAACGAAAAGTAATGAGAAAGAAAAGAAGAAGCAAGATATGCAATGTAAAAGCACAACCATCACCACCACATCTACCAGCTACGCACCCTCTGCTACACACCCTCCAGTAGCGCACCCTCCAGCAACGCACCATCCTCCTAGACCGGCACGTTTCTGAAGAGATAGCTGACGCTCTCGCCGTTGTGCGTCCGGCGGATGGACTCGGCAATGGTGCTGCTGACGTCGATGACCTTGATCTTGGGGCAGCGTTCCTGCTTGTCGCCGAGCGGGACGGTGTTTGTGACGACGACCTGGGACAGGCAGCTCTTGTTGATTGTGTCGACGGCGCCGCCGCTCAGAATGCCGTGGGTCTGGAGGTCAGTGCTTGTGCGAGACATATCGTTTAGTAAGGGGGAACTTCACTTACAACAATGGCGATGACCTCTCGGGCGCCATGCTCCTTAAGCGTCGCAGCAGCCTGGGATGTTAGTTGTCGCCCTGTATATTGGATCAATACCTCGTCGTAGCGGACTTACCTTTGCGAGAGTACCGCAAGTATCGGCCATCTAAACTGTTAGCAAAAGTCAACCCGTACAAATATGCTGTCGTCTTCCAAGAACTTACATCATCCACCAAAATGGCCACCTTGCCCTGGACGTCGCCGACGAGGACCATGCGGCCGACCACGTTGGGCCGTGGCCGCTCCTTGTGGATCAGGGCAAAGGCCATTTCGAGGCCGTCGGCGATGGAGGTGGCGCGCTTGGCACCGCCGGCGTCGGGGCTGACAATGACGGTCTCGTCTTTCTGGAGGTTGGGGTTTTCGCGGATGAAGCGCAGGACGCTGGGTTCTGCGTAGAGGTTGTCGACACTAATACGTTAGCGAAGCAGGTAGATAGCAAGAGCAGGAGGGTTGACCTACGGAACACTGAAGAAGCCCTGAATCTGTGAGGCGTGGAGGTCCATTGTGATGACGTGGGAGCAGCCGGCGGTCTCGAGCATGTTGGCGATGAGCTTGGCGGAGATGGGGGCGCGGGACTTGTCCTTCTTGTCCTGGCGGGCGTAGGGGAAGTTGGGGACGACGGCGGTGATGCGGCGAGCAGAAGCGGTGCGGCACTGAGAGAGGTTAGATGGGGATAAAAAGAGACAAAAAATGGGCAGAACAGTCGGCATACAGCGTGGATCATGATGAGAAGCTCCATCAGGCCGTCGTTGATGTCACCGGGTGCGGTGGACTGCAGGATGAAGACTGGGGGTGTTAGTAAAGACACATAGATGAAGCATTATTAAATAAATATAAAAAGAAGGGAATATAACTTACCATCCTCATCTCTGACGGATTCACCAATGGTGACGCTCTTGGAAAAGTTAGATTCGTTCAGTCCATTTCACTTGATATAAAAAGCGAGTAAGAGAGCTTACAGTCTCCTGATTTGAGTAGTTCAAGCCTGTGAGTGGTGTCAGTAAATTGTTCAAACAAAAGCTGTGTATAAATTATGTGTCATCTGTGGCAGAGGAATAAACATACTCAACGTCTTTGCAGGCTCAATGCCGAGGCTGTGAGATGCATGTTAGCAGATGCGGTCATAGGTCCGTGAGAAACGAGGTCCTCATGACAGAATGTGGCCATCAGCAGCATATCCTTACCGATCAGCCACCAGCCTAGTAAGCATGGGGTGGCTGTTGCCCGACAGCAGCTTGATCTCGTTGGCGGTGTCACCCATCGTGAAGGATGTGAGGTGTGGATGTGGAGAAGAAAGAAGAGAAGAAGGAAAGAAGAAAAGTCGGAGTGAAGTCGGAAAGGAATGACGACTGGGAGATCAAAGATTTTGGGAGAGAAACAAGTCTGTCGTCTGTCGTCTATCGTCTGTCGAAAGGAGTCTCCAGACTAGAAGTTCGTCAAGGTTGCAGCAGACGAGGACCCTGTGACGGCGAAACGTCAAAACTTAAAAATTTCAATGATCGAAAAAGAGGCTGCATGAGGTAAGACAGTCTTTCTTTGAAAGCCTTTCGCCTTTGCGCCGCAACGCGGCTGCAGACGGGTCGAATTGCCTTTGCATGTGGTCCATGTGGGGGGAAAAGATTTCTGGCGACTAGCGCGGAACGTGATGGAGCACGTGAAGTGTGGGTCACACTCGAGAAACTGGAGAGACTGAAGCTGAAGACACCACGCTTCTGTAGTCGTAAAACACACTGAGATACTCATCACTGTTATTGTTCTTGAGTCTCTTTAATATAAGCCACGTTAATGAAGATTTCGATCGTTTTGGAAGGTGGTGGTAGAAGACATTGTGCCTCTCTGTGCCCCTTCCTGTTCCCTGGCTGTCCAGACATATCAGAATATGGATGCCTGTGATTGGTCAGCTGATTAGAGTTGTTGAAATAAGTGGGTCTTGCCTTGAATAAACGGTATTGCCCAGAGCCCAGTTGCCGTATTGCGGAGGGGCCGACTTGCTTTGTCAGGTGTTCTTCAGTGGAATAAAGTGGAATACTTCTGCCTCGCCTTTCGTCATCGCGCCAACCCATCTCCGGGAACACTACAAACTATCGACCACTATTAACCTGCCCACCAGTCGAATTAATACGCCTTTTATTGATTCCATCGAGACTTGACGAACTCTCTCCTCTTCACATCAATCACCAGCCACCTTCATCAACAACTCCATCAACCGTCTTTCTCCATCTTTACCAACATCTCATCTACATCAACATCTCCACCACAATGAAGCCCGCTTCCCTCTTCGCCTGCGTCGCCTCGCTCGCTCTCGGCGCCGCCGCCGTCGACCTCAAGAAGCAGGTCGTCGTCACCTACGAGAGCAACACGCCCGACTGGGTGCTGACCGAAGCCAAGGAGGCCATTGTCAATGCCGGCGGCATCATCACGCACGAGTACAACCTGATCAAGGGCTTTGCGGCGACGGCCGGCGAGAAGGTGCTGGAGTCGGTCCAGACCATGGGCAGCAAGTACCAGGCCCTGATTGAGGAGGACAAGGTCGTGTCTGCCGAGTAGGCGGGCGATACTATCGAATAAACAAACCATCGACGATGACGATGACGAGCGACGTTTCGATACGACCGACCTCCGGCGGAACCAACAATCAATGGACAATACAAACGATGCGGTCAGCGTTGATCTGTTGGTCTGTTGTCTATTGAACCATTTCTGCCAATATCTTAACGGATGATGGACATGGATGATGGACGATAAGAACAGCTTTGTTTGGAGGACTTTTGCTTTTGGATTCTTTTCTACAACTTTGATATCACTCTTGCGCTTGGGCTTTGGTTTTCTTTATCTTTTCTTGGAACGGCGTTTGCCAATATTGGCTGGAAGCGATAAAAATAGGAATACAAGACACTTACAAATTATTGTTTACACAACGTACTCTTTAGCTGATGCCATGTTAATCGTGAGAAAGATGTCGATATCGATAAAAGCACGTAGTGCCTGAACACATAAGCTGACAGGGCACATCGTCTGTCTCGGCCGAGCCTTGGCCTGGAACACCAGATGATGGACGAGACGTCGACATCTCCCACCAATCTATATCTTTTCCGAACCTGGTAATTCTCCGTGCTTGGTCGACATGCATCTGTGTTGTTTCTCGCCCGGTCCTCCTCGGCCAAATCTTCCGATCAGAGTTGCTCTCGTGGTTCTCGAGCAGTTCTTGAGCAGTTCCCCGATGCAGCCGCACAGGCATTTGCAGGCCATTCACCAGCATTTGCACGTAATTTTGCCAGGTTTCGCCATCCTTCATCTCGCATCGACCCTGGCTGTGGAGTCGGAATGCAACCCAGGGTGAGAGGATGTGCGTTCGTCAGAGGGATGGCGAGATATACCCGTACGCTTGTAACAAAGAAAATAAACGTTGAGTTTACAAAATAAGAGGAAGCTTGTCATCTTTATATCTTCGTTGGATATACGTCGTAAGTTATCTAATTCTGCCTATCTACGATCCCATTTACGGAATGCGCCTTCCCGCCTGTTGGCTGTTTGCGGCTCTTGCCTGATACACGGGTGACGGCTGGCGGGGCGGCAGTTTATGCGCAGGGCACAAGGCAAGAACGATCGAGGTCCCTTCTGTAATGTTCCGTATGCACTTCGTAATTGCCCTCCACACCACCCTTTTGCACTCTTTGCAGCGCACGTCCCGCAGGAACGACCGCAGGCACACTTGCTTTTTGCGACGATCCCAGGGGTTTGGGGAAAGAGAGACAAGTCACTTTTGCACGCGTTAGAGTGGGCTGGGTACACGCGCCTTCCTCTTCGGAGCTTTCGCTAGCGTGTGTCATTTCGCATAGCGGAGCAGGTCTGAAGCTTCGTTTCTCCTTCGTTTCGCTCCTTTTCTGGCCTTTCTTCGTTCTTCGTTCTTTCGACCATTCATTCCTTCGTTCCTCGTTCTCCCTGCAAGGGACATACGCACAGAGAGCCAGAGACTGACGTGCAGTTTCCCGCCCGCCAAACGACTCGAGATCGCCTGTGCCTGTTTTGGCTGTCTCGTGTTTCTTCCGTGCATTTCGTGCATCTCATTTCATCCCAACTTCACTTTCACTTTCACTCTTCAGTTGTTCACTCCTGATATTCTTCACTCTCTCTTTGCAGATGGACATCTCCGGCCTCTAGCGGTTGGTGTCGTGTCCTGTTTGCCCACTCTCGTTTATCACATCGAATCTACAACCAAACAATCAACAACCCCTCGACGCCTCCTGAATCTAACCTCAACTGCCTCCGTGGCTAGCCGACCTCATCTTCTCACGACAACCCCCTCCCCCCTCTCACAATGCCTCAACAGCAGCAGCAGCCCATCAGCCGGGCCGGCCAGGCTGCGCTGCTCACATGGGTCAACACGTTCGCGCTCGACCGCCGCGTCGACCGGCTCGAGGACCTGGCGGACGCCCACGTCTTTGCCCAGATGCTGCACGACCTCGACCCCGAGTACGACCCGGACGAGCTGGAGCAGACGCAGACGGTCGGCTCGTCGGCGTGGCTGACCAACAAGCGGAACATCCAGTCGGTGTTCAAAGCCCTAACGAAATACATTATCCACAAGGACGGCAGCGGCGCGATCGACTTTTTGCCGCGGACCATTGACGTGCGGGCCGTGTCCGACAACTTAAACGCCGAAGGGATTGCCCAGCTCGTGGCCATCTTCACGACGGCCGCCATGCTCGGCGAGCACAACACTCGCTACATCCCCGTCATGCGAAAGAACTTGACGACGAGCGAGCAGGCGGAGATTATGACGATTCTGCAGAGAAAGGACGAGGAACGCCAAAGACTGGCCGACAGCGGAGCTGATGCGTCCGACGAGGCGGCGGCTGGGCTCGACCCGGGCCTGGTCGCAGAAGCCCAGCTGGCGACGCTGGCGTCCGACTACGACCGCCTCTCGAAGAAGCTGGCCGACACCAACACGCGCCTCGAGCACCTCCAGATCTCGTACGAAGTCATTAAAGAAGACTTGGAGCGGAAAGAAAAGGAGCTGGATTTAGAGAGGCAGAAGCACGGCGCCAGCGAGAGCCAGTTGATCAGAGATTTGCAGGAGAAGATCCGCGAGCAGGACGACCTCATCAGCAATCAAGAAGGCCAGGCCGAGGACGACCGGCAGACAAAGCAGCGGCTCGTGCAAGAAAACAGCCAGCTCTCGCGGAAAGCCGTCCTCGTCGAGCAGCTGCAGGACCAGGTCCAGGAGCTCAAGCACGCCAACGACGACCTCTCCAAAAAGGCCAACACAATCGACCGGTACAAGCAAAAACTCGAGGCCCAGCGGGGCCTGGAGATGCGGCTCGAGGAAGCCCTCTACGAAGTCGGCCAGAACAAGGAGGCCCTCAAGGAGTTTGAGGCGCTGCAAAAGCGCAACAACCAACAACAGACGACCATTGAACGCTTCCGCGAAATGGTGTCGGGCCTCGAGCAGCAGATCGAGGACAACCGGATCCAAAAGACAGCGCTCGAGGCCGACATTTACGCTGTGCACGCCCAGCTCGAGAGCCTCAAGGACCAGAACCAGCTGAGCGAGGTGCGCATTGCCGAGCTCGAACAACAACTCCTGCAAGGAACCGGCAGCACACTCCCGACCAGCCCGGGCAGTGCGTCCAAGACGGCCTTTAATCTGGAGGAAGAGCTCCAGCACACCGACGACCCGGCCTCGGCCTACACTCTGGAGATTGCCCGCCTGCGCGCCGAGAACAACTTGTTGCGAAGCAACGTCAATGTCGGCTCCGAGAATGACAGACTTCGGGCGGATCTCGAGATCTCAAAGACAAAGGAAGAGCTCGCGCGCAAAAAGTACAACGACATGTTTGAGAAGCACACTCTGCTTGAAGCACAGATGCAGGCGCTCGCAAGCGGCAACGTCGGCGAGGGCAGCCCGCTGTGGATCGAGGCCCAGAAGAAGCTGCAGGACACCACGTCCGAGCTCGACCGCCACAAGGTCGTCTCGCGCGAGCTCGAGAACCAGGTCGCCGACAAGCACCGCGAGATGCTGCGGCTGCGGGCCGACCTAGGCGCCGTCGGCAAGGGATCCATGGATGCACTCGAAGAACTCAAGTCGACAGACGCCCTGATCTCCGAATCCCTCAAAAAGGAACTCGAGTCGCTGCGCACCGACTTCCGCTCGCTGCAGATGGACAATGAGCAGCAGCAGAAGCATCTGATCGAGGCGCTCGTCTCTAAAGAGGAACTGCGCAAGACGATGGGCACCACCACAACAGCGACCGACGAGAAGCTGCCGTCGCCGACGACTGGTGCTGCACCGGCCGACATGGAAGAACAGCTCCGCAAGACGACCGAGATGAACGAGAAGCTGAGAGTGGCCGCCAAGCAGCTCAAGAAGCAGTACGACATTGCCGACCAGGAACGCTCGGAACTCCAAAAGAAGCTCAAGGCGGCCGAGGCCGCTCCAGGAACCGGAAACGCCGGCATGGCCGCCGCGTACGCTGCCCAGCGCGCCGCCAGCGAAAAGATTATCAAGAACCTGCAGCGCGAAAACGCCATGATCACCACGGCCTGGTACGACCTGACGAGCCGCCTGCAGAGCAACCACGTCGTCCTCCAGCGCCGCCAGGACGCCCCCAAGAGCTGGCTCAACAAGCAGCGGCAGCTGGTGAACGCCACGCCACGAAAGTAGGATTTCCCGTCACGAGCTCGAGACCACCAGCGAGACGATGTGAAGTGGTAGGGACCTCCGTCGTTGTCGTCGTCGTCCTCCGGCCCTTTGTTACCGTCGTTTTCAACGTCGTTCGTACTGCCTTCACGATCACATTTCTCTACATCGGCCGATTCCTGGCCACCCAAACTCATGTCGACATGGACCTGGGCTACCGCTGCTGTATCTTCACTCTGGCCGCAAAGTCGACTATGGAAAAGGACGCGCGATCTGTGGCAAACGCTGGCTGTACGCATGATGGTTGCAGCCGCACGGCAATTTCGGTGGAGTATTAATACGCTTGGCAGTGACGTCGACTCGAGTATTGCTCTGGAGACGAGGCGACCACGACGACCAGCAGACAGTTACGATAACCGGCCACCAGGCTTGGCCATTTAACAGCATAGATATAAAGGGTGCATGGTTTTGCTGGGAGCTTTTGTTTTCTCTTTTCATTTGGCGGGTCTCTTTCATCACTTCATTTGTCTTTCGTCGAGCATCTTTCGCCTCTTCTTTCTCCTTTCTCGTTTCTTCTCATCTCCCTTCTGCGTTTATTCCACGAAACGTTTCAAACAAGATATACCCCCTTTTTACTTTTACCCATTGACTTGTTCATTCTCTTTTACCTTTCCCATTTCATTGTATGAACTTTAAGCCAGATTTATAAACTTGACATTTCGTTTACTCGGACATTCTACTGTGACTACGTGACTACAATGCAAGTTGTTTGAAGTAAAGGGTAGTGTATTGTGTGTGCCTTGTCGAGAAGGAGACAAAGAGATCTGGCCCAGACTGCACTCTGGAACAAAACTCTTGCCTCTTCTCTGCTTAGGAAAGGCTAGACTATGTGGTGGTGTGTATGTATCAGAGGTTCTATCTTGCTGTCGAAACTCCCCTTCCCATATTCTCTCTATTTTTCGAGAGAAGAATAAGAAATAAAACATAAAGTATAAGACATGAAGCCGAAGCGAAGAAAATATCATAGGAAAGGGAGGCGGCGAATAGGGGAAATAAACAAGAAGCAGAAGAAGCCAAAGACAGAAGACAGGACGTAAAAACAAAAGCAGAAACAGGAAACAGAACAGGCATTAACAAATTAAAAAGAAAAAATCAAAACAGGAAACAGGAAACAGAAACCGGAACAACGGTATAACAGAAAACGACAGAAAATAAACTTCAGCGTACAACTCCCCTCCACTCTCCACTCTCTTCTCTTCTCGTCGCCGTCTGCGACTCCTCCTCCTCCTCAAGCAAAACCAAAGTACTCGTTGCCCGCAGTAATGGCCTTGAGCAGCTGCGAGCGCATGGCGTCATAGCTCTCGTACTCAGGCAGGTCGAGCTGGTTGAAGCAGGTGTGCGAGCTGGGCAGGCGGTCCTTTTGGCCGTAGTCGCGGTGGATGTTGAACCGGTTGATGCCGTTCATGCCCTCGAGCTCCTTGAAGCCGTTGAGGGGCACCTTGGACGTGCCCGTGACAAACTGCAGCAGTTTTGCGCGCTCTTCCTTGTCAAACGAGCGCACGGCGCGCCAGAACCACTGGATCTGCGGCGCGCCGCCAGAATAATTGTGGTACTCGGTGTTGCCGCGCCAGTCGTCGATATCAATGTCGGGCAGGCCGGAAATGAGCAGCTCGAGCTCTTGTTCGGTAAAGATGGAGATGAGCTCGGCCGGGATAATGTCGTGGAAGCCTTTGAGGAATTCGCCCATCTGGTCCTTGACGGACGCCAGCAGCTTGTGCTCAACCACGAGACGCACGTAGTCGTGCTTGTTTTCTTCGGTGACGCCGACGTCGCGGCCGTTGGGGATCAGGTCGACCACCTTGGTTGCGCCAAACTCGTCGTCGACGACAGAAAAGGTCTCCGTGATCACATCCGTAATGTCGTTCTCGAGCATCCACACCAGTGACTTGTAGTACTCGGGGTCAAACGACTCCATGTCCTTGACGGACACGGGCTTGCCGAGGATGCGCTTGTACACGGCGCGCGAGAAATAACACTCCAACAGGCGGCCCTCGTACAGGGCCTTGCCAATGATGCGGCCAATAAACTTGAAGAACAGCAGGTGCTCATCGTTGATGCCGCTCAGCTTGTTGGGGTGGAAGGTCGTACGGTCCGAGGACACGGGGATGAACAGCGCATAGTTGGGGTCGAACATTTGCCGCGACAGCACCTGGAACCACTCACGCGTGACGCCGCCGGCGTCGACGCCCTCCTCGCCGTGGAAGCGGATGTTGAGCTTGCCGTACTTCATCTCGTCGCCGGACTTGAAGTAGAGCGAGCGGAAGGAGTCGTGGAAGACCTGGTCGCGTCTGACACTGAGTTGGAGCGGCGGTGCCGAGGGCCGGTGCTGGTGGGCGCCCGTCTTGGCGTGGACGCTGCGGTTGAAGTAGTTGCGCTTGTTGTCGAACTCGAGGACCTTGGGGTTCTTGACGAGCAGCGAGAACGTGCCGGACATGAGCTTGGGGTTGTTGCGCACGAGCTCGTTGAGGATGCGGCGGTGCTCCTCGGTGAAGCGGAAGAAGAGGTCCCAGACGGGGCGGCTCTCGGGCGGCGGGCTCGACAGGAGCAGCATGGTCTCGGTTTCTTTGTTGGTGCTGCTGCTGCCTTCCGTTTCTTTGTCCTTGCCGAGTGTTACGCTCTGCGACATTTGCGCCTCGGTCGACTCGGGCAGGTTGGCGTTCTTGCACACGACCATCAGCGACTCGATGAGCGGCAGCAGGATCGTCGCCACGTTCAGCATGTTGTCCCGCTGGCGGATGGCGCTCAGACACGAGCTCAGGCGGCCCCACATCTTGATGAACGTAGCATTGTGGTACAGGCTGCCCATGTAGTCTTCCTCGTCGACGGTCGAAGAGGAGGACGCGGCGGACTCGGCCTCGGACTTCTTGGCTTGGACACCGAAGAGATGATCTAAGGCGGTCAGCACGCGCAGGAGCTTGTTCTGCTCGGCGGCACCGGGCGAGAACTTGGCGAGGGCAATGCCCTGGATCTCGGTGCCCGTCTCGGCGGCCTCGATGTAGGGGAGCAGCTCGTCGAGGTCGCGCAGGATGTTGTCGCTCAGGGTCTTGGCCTGGCGCGCCAGCTCCTGGCCGAAGCGCTGCTTGGTTCCCTCGATGCTCGATAGGTTCTTGATGGTGGAGATTGTGTTTTGGAACGTCTTGGAGCTGCACTCGCGCGCGACAAAGATGTTGACGACGAGCGACAGGTTGTGGTCGGGGATGAAGGGCATGACGAGCTCCTTGGGGGTGTCTTTGGGAGCATTCTTATCCTTGGCTGCGTCGGGCTGCTTGGAAGATTCACCAGTGGAAGCCTCTGCTGCAGGTGCTTCAGAGCTACCTTCGGCCGGGGCGCTGGAAGAGGATGCAGCGACATCAGGAGCCGAAGCACCTTCTGCCGCCTCTGTGTTGTCGGCATCCTTCTCCTTCTTCTCCTTCTCCTCGGCCTCCTTGGCTGCCTTTTCTTCCGCCTTCTTGCGCTCCTGCTCTTCGGCCTGCTCGCGGCGGCGACGCTCGCGCTCGAGCGCCAGCAGCGGCTGCGTGACGCGGTTCAGGAGCTCGGCCAGCAGCTGCATGACCGACGAGCTCTCCATGACCAGGTCCTTTTCGAGCAACAACAAAAGTGAGTTGATGCCGAAGCGCGACGCCTTGGACTGCACGCCCTTGGCCTTGCGGCTGCCAAACGGCTTGCGGAGCGAGGCGCCGATAAAGTCGTGCTCCGTCAAGAAGAGCGAGGGAATGTGCTGGTTGCGGCTGCACAGGTCCACAAGCAGATCGAGGCCTTGCTGCACGATCAGCAGCGGCGAGCTGTCGAGGTGTGTGACCTGGTGGTGGTGGTGGCTAAGGCTCGGGCCGCCAAGCGACGCGCTGGTGGCCGTCCGCTTAAGGCTGCCGCCAGTGCCGGGCGTCGACGTGACGGCGCCCGGCGTGTTCGTCACCTTGCCATCCTTGTCCTTCTCCTTGCTGTCCTTGTCCTTGGGGAGCTGTCTGGCCTTGGCAGAAAGCTGGTTGAAGCAGCGCTCGACGGCGTCCATGTCCGAGCTGCCGTCCTGCAGGATCTGGAGGACCGTGCTGATGATCTCGAGGCGGCTCTGGCGGTTCTGGCACAGATCGATGAACAGATTGAACAGGCAGGTCCGGGTCGTGCCCTGCTGTGTCACAAACATGAGACGCAGCAGCGTCGCCACGCCCGACCGGTCCATCATCTGCACCACGGCGCGGCGCTCATACTTGGCCACCGTGTTGCCGGCGCCGCCAGCCTCGCCTGAACGGCCTGCGGCTCCACTGCCTCCTCCAATGCCGCCATGCTCGAGTGAACGGTCAGGGTGAACGCTACGGCCGGGCTCTTCGCGGAGACGAGGCGCGCGGTGGGCAGGCGGGCGTCCGCCGCCAGCGTCTTGCTCGAGCAGGGCACGTGCTTGGGCGGCCATCTCGGGCGGCAGGCGGTCAAAGATGTCTTCGCCCTGCTCGCGCAGGATCTCGTTGCGCAGGGCCGGCGGGAGCGACAGGAGCATGCTGGCCGTGGTGTCCATGTCGTCTTGCGCGGCGTTTTCGGCGGCGGCAGCACCTGCGTTGCGGCGCTCCTCCTCGCGCTGGCGGCGTCTCAGCTCCTGCTGTTCCTGCTGGACAATATCGAGGCGCAGGTCATCGGGCAGGGCGTCGAGGAACGCGTTGAAGTTGTCGTCGTTGAGCTCGCCTGTGTTCTCGGCCTGCTGGCGGGCTTCTGAGCGGCGGGCCGTCAGCGCCTGGGCAATGACTTCTTCGCGGAACTCATCGGGTAGCGCCTCCAAGTATTCGGGGTCGATGCCCAGGTCGGTAATGTCAATCTCGGAGCCGCGGATCACGACCACGACACGTTCTTGCGGCTGTTCTGGCTCGGCAGCCGCAGCGGGCGCGTCGTTGGCAGCGTCTGGGTCGGCGTTCTCTTCCGTCTCGACGCCCTCCATGGGCTCAGAGCCATCCCGGCCACCCTGCTCGTCGTCATCGTCACCGTCTGACTCGTTCTCGCGGTTGGCGGCGGCCAGTGCTTCAGCGGCAGCTGCGGCTGCAGCGGCTTCGGCGGCGGCGGCGGCTGCAGCCTCGGCAGCAGCCTTTTCTTCTTCGGCCTTCTTGCGTGCGCGCTCCTCGGCCTCCTTGGCTTCGCGCTCCTTCTGTTCCTTCTCGGCACGCTCCTTGCGCTCGGCCTCCTGGCGCTCGAGCTCGAGCTTGCGATCGCGCTCCTTGCGGGCCTCCTCCACAGCCGGCGGGACCAGGGCGTGGAGGACCAGGTGGTAGATTGTGGGGCGGAGGGCGTCAGCAATGGTGGGGCCGAACATCATGCGGGCCTCGGATGTCCAGCGGTCGGCCGTCGTCGCGGCGCGGAAGCCAATGGCCTGTGCCGGCTCGATGCTGGCGCTGGCGTCGCGGCGCGTGTCGGAGGTGCGGTGGTCGTGCGGCATCGGGATGGGCATACTAAGCTCCCGAAGCTCACCGTGCGGCCCTTGTGTGATCTGGAAGTGCAGCGGGTGGCCGGGGCGTGCGCCGCCGAGAACAGGCAGGTTGCTCATGAGGTCGTTGAGAAGCGCCATGGGGCTATCAGCGCTAGTGAACAGGCCCGTGGGCAGGCCGAGGCGGAACATAGCCGACGGCGGCCGGTGGGCATCGCGGGCACCGCCACGAGAGCGCCGAAGCATGGGGTTAACACCCTCGTTGACGTTCTGGCGGCCTGTGCGATCGTTGCGGAACAGGTGTGTGAAGTCTGAAGTCAGGTTAGCAGGGGCACGAAGAACATTTATGGCAGAATACTGGGGCAACTCACCTCCAAACCGGTGATGACGGTGGTGGAGAGGATAGGGCTGGCCGTGGTGGTGGTGATGACGGTGCGGATCGCCGACCATGGTCTCCCACATCGAGCCGGGCTCGTCCTGCATCATCGAGTCCTCGTTGGGGTAGTCCTGGTCGTAAATATAATCTTCCTCGTCCATGCCGTCATCGTCCTCGTCCTCTTCTTCCTCCTCGACGCCCTCCTCAATGTACGGGTCGTCGTAATGGTCAATGGCCACCTCGTCGCCGCCAAAGTCGGCGTTGATGTTGCGCACAATCTCGTCGAAGCGGCTGATTCTATCACCGTCGGGGATGATCTGCACCTGGTGGATATGGCCATGACCGTGGCCGTGGCTGTGGACGTGACCGGCGGGGTCGACTTCGTAGCCATCCTCGTAGCCGTCGTCATCGCCCTCATCTTCCTCGGACTCGCTCTCCCAGTCCGAGGCGCCGTCGTCCTCCATGACGTCGTCCTCGTTGAGCTCCTCGATGGCCTCTTCGATCTGGTCCTCCATGTCCTCCATGTCTTCCGAGCCGACGTCGTCGCTGTCTTCGTCCTCGTCGTCTTCGTCATCCTCGTCGTCCTCGTCATCATCGTCGCCGTCGTCCATGACCAGCTCGACGACGCCAGGCTCGCCGTGAAGACCCTCGACAGGACCCATCTCGTCCTCGTCCTCGTCGCTAAAGTTCTCTTCGCCGTCGTCGGTGACCTCGTCGTAGTCCATCTCGTCGTCGTACATGTCGTCCTCGACCTCGGAGCCCGAGTGATCAAATTCGTCATCTGGGTTGCCGCCCTCCAGCATACCCAGCGACGAGTTGCGGTACAGGTCGGGCGTCTCCTCGCGGTCGTCTTCGTCCATGTCGGACAGCGAAGACGAAGACATGTCGTCGTACTCGATGATGGCATCGGGTGAAGTCGTCGAAGAAGAAGAAATAACGTTGGTGCGGCTCAGCATGATGGCGGTGGCCGTCAGGACGTTCAACACACGCAGAACGTGCTTGAGCGTGCGCTTGGCGCCGGGGAAGGCCAGGTCAATGTCCGAGATGGAGTGCGTCAGGGCCGCCAGGTAGCCCTTTTCGAACATGAGACGTCGCAGCTGCATGTACGAGTGCGACTCGGCGTACGGCAGCGACGTGCGTTCCTTGTCGGCGCCGATCATGGAGGACATGAGCTCGCCCAGCGCGGACATCTTGCTGTAGCGGACGTCGATGGGCTCCGGCGAGTTGGCTGCCTCCTTGTACGCCTTGAGGATCGTGTCGAGGACAAAGCGCCGGACAAACTGCAGATCAGAGTCGTCGTCATACTCGTAGACGTTCCTAGGTCTCGGGATATGCTTCTCCGGCGTCTTCTCGACGAGGGCAGTCAGCAGCCGTCTTGCCTGGTCGGCCATGGCGGCCTTTTTCTTGGACGCAATCGTCTCGGGCGGCGCCCCGTGAACACCCGCACTGCCAGCACACAAAATGTCGTGGAGGAGGTAGTTGAGCACACTGGTGCGCGGCTTCACAGGTGTCAGAGTCTGCAGAGCGACGCCGCGCTTGTAGTTGATAAACTCCATCTTGGACCGGGAGTAGCTGCGGATCAGCTCGCTCAGGCACGAGATCAAGAAGGCGCGGTAGACGTAGATCGGGTGGTCGCTGGCACGGAACACCTGGCCAGCCTTGTCCTTGCCGTCCTTGTCCTTGGAGCCGGCAGCAGCTGCAGTAGATGCCGAGGCGACGTCACGCTCGAGCGCATTGGAAACCGGCGTGAGAGGGACTGGCGTGGACGGGCCGGAACCTGCCTCGCCTGCTGGATCAGGAGTCGGCGCCGCAGTGATGGGAATGTCTGACCCCAGAGGAGCCGGGGTCTTGGCAGCGTCCTTGGCAGCCGGTGCCTCGGCATCGTCGACCTTTTGGTATGTCATGAGCTGCTCGAGCAGGAAGGTAATGACACCGTCGGGGTTCTCGACAACGGGTCTCTTGTGCTCGACCACGGCAGTTGCAGGTTCCGTAAACTTGGCTGGCGCATCAGGCATGTCCTTGTCCTTGTCAACGGTGGCAGCAGCGGGCTTGGCTGAAGAATCCTCGGCCGCCTCAGCGCCGTCCTTCTCGGTTGTTGGGCGCACGTCGTTGATGTTAAGCTCCTGTGTAGCTTGCACAGCTGGGCCAAACGAGTCGTCGTGCGATGCAGCGGTCCCCGACTTGGCTGCGTTGCTGTTGTTCTCAGAATCGCCCGGCATGCCCTCCTTGAGCGCAATCATAAAGCTGTGGCGCTGGAGCGACTCGGGCACGAGCCGCGTCACCTTGACCTGTTCGCTCAACACAGAAACAAAGAGATCTGGGTTCCGCAGGGCAACGTGCGCAAAAGCGTCAAGGAACTGCTGCAGGTCATGGTTGCGCTGGTTGCGGTGGAGGAAGCCGTTCTCAAAGTAGAGGCGGATCTCGCTGCGCATGATGTTGCGCAGGACCTCTTCGTCCTCGACAATGTGGCGCAGCGTCGTGGTGATGTAGACGTTGAGGCGCGTGTCGGAAAAGCCGCCAGCACCGAGACCGGACAGCTGCTTGGCCATCAGGAACAGTCTCTGCAGGTTCTTCTTGTCGCCGACAATCTTGGCCACGTCGTGCTGTCTCGTCAGGATCTGGAGGACACGGCTGACGGAAATGGCCAGGACGTCGTCTTTGCCAATGCGCGGGAGAATGTCGAGGGTGTTGTCGAGCAGGACGCTGCGCTGAGGGTCACCGATAATGATCTCGTGCGGCTCGTACTTGAGCTCCTGGATCTCGGGCGCGTCGAGCGTCGGCAGAACCCACGTCATATCAGGCTGCTGCTCGTCCTTGATCAGGAGAATCTCAAACAGCAAGAAGATGTGCGACAGCCACGGCGGCAGGTCCTCGGGCGAGCCGCCAGGAGTGACGCGGAGGAAGCCGAGCAGTTCATCAATGTTCTCTCTGAGGATATCGACAGTACAGTCGAAGAACGTGCTCCCGTCGTTGATCAGCAGACAGAGGAGGTAGGCATAGGCCGCAATGCTAGCTGCGTTCTCCTTCTTGTTCTCGTCGTCAATGGCAAACGAGAGGAGAGCCTCTGTCAGAGTCTCGCCGACTTCCTGCGTGCCATTAGCATCCTCGTCCGCTATGAGAAGGAGGCTGGACTGGATCAGCTCGGCAATGTCTTGGACGGCATCGGGGTGCATCTGGATCACGGCGAGACAGCGGTCAATGAGATCCTTGCGCTGCTCAGCACGCTTCTCCTCGACGTCCTCCTTGGTGATGACATCCGACGGCCCAGGGGACTCCTCGGGCGTGTCCTTCTCCTTGTCCTTCTTGCTGCTGCTGCTGCGGCTGGAACGAAGAACAGACGTCACCAGTGGCGGAGGCAGAGGGTGTCTTGACAGGGTGAATTCGTCGTCGGGATCGAGCGGGTCCAGTAGGTTCTCGATCAGGAGGTCCTCTGAGCTGCGGGCGTTGTCCTGGTTGTCGACGGCCATTTCGTCCAGAGAGAATGGCAGTCTGGGCGCAGGGGTGGCGCGCTCACCAGAAGAGCCACCAGCAACCGGGGCAACAGTCACATCCACACCTGCACTAGAGCTGGATGCCTGCGTCTCGCCCGAAGCACCTTCACCCTCACCAGCACCGGCCTCGGCAGACGGGGCGGCATCGGCAGCGGGAGGAGGGGTCGGCGGGCGGACGTCAATGGGAGGGACAGGATAGCGGGATCTCATCAGGCCCTGGAGAACACCGCGGCCGTACTCGAGAGTAAATTCCGCGTTGCCGTTCGCACGGTACACACTCTCCACGGCCAGGTCCTCAGGGAAGTTATCACGGTCGTGGACACGACGGATGCGGCCTTCGTTCTCGCTCCACGGGAACGGGATGTTGGGACCGCCAAAGATGTCTGTCGGCGACTTCTTGGGTCTCGTGGTGCGCGTGTAGTAGCCGTGGTCGAGGTCCACGGAGACAGTCGTCTTCAAGATCTCGATGAGCCGGGAGAGAACCGTGGTCGAGATCTTTTCGAGGACAGGCGACTGCCACAGCTCCAGCACAATAGGCAGGACAGCCATCCAGGTCTCGATCAACAGCTGGTTGGCTGGCGCAGGGACATACTGGGAGCGCTGCTCGTTAGACCGGGAGAAGGCGCTGACCTGGCCTGCAGACTCCTGGATGTTCTTGGGATTGACAATGACGGCGTACAAGTCCAGAATCGTCTTCATGCCAATAGCAGCAAAGTACAACTTTGTCAGGTTGCCGCGGTCCTGCGAGCCGTTGTTGATTGTCTCGGTAAACGACCGCAACAGACCGTTGAGGATGTCGAATCCGCCGTACTTCTTGAAGGCCAGCAGGACAGGGATGACGACGTAGGACGTAGAACCACCGTCTGCGCGCTCGTTGTGCCGTGAAGGGTCGACAAGCAGGTCCTGAAGGCCCTCCAGAATGATCTTGCGGTGTCTCTGGCTGGCGAGGGTGGAGCCGTCGAGCTTCTTGAGCTGGTCGAGGATAGTGACGGCAATAGCTTCGGCGAGCTGGATGTGCTTGTTGCGGATAAACGAGTCGCGCTCTCTGCGGGGCAGCAGAGACTTGCCAATGGCCTGCAGATCGGGGATGATGACAGTCGGGAACGACCGGAAGAGTGTTCTCATGATCTGGTAGTTCTGGTAGTTGTCCGACGACATCTCCTGCTTTGTTGGCTTGTCATGCGAGGGCGTCGTAGGCGCGGCCGGCTGCGTTGACGACAAGGCACCTGCCTCAGCTGAGCTGGCAGCGTTGCCAGACTCCTCGGCGTTCTCGGTCTGCGTAAAGGCCGTGTTGGACAGAACATCGGCAAATGCAGGCTCCTCTTCATTGGTCAAATCACCGCCGCTGGTGGCCGGGGCAGTAGACGAAGCAGTGCCGGAAGAGTTGCGAAGCGCCTCCAGGGCAGGGATGGCTATCCGGCCCCAGTGACTCGGCACCACCGCGCTGAGAGCAGCCTCTTCCCCCATGGCAAATGAAAGAAGAGGGCCGAGGCGCTCGACAAACTCAATGTAGTAGTCGTACAGGACAATAGGGTACACTGTGTTGGCGCCTTGCCGGTTGAGAGGGAAGCAGCATTGGACAAGGTAGAGGAGGTATCTGGTCCGGAACAGTGCCTTGAGAGTAGTCGTGCCAGCAGCGATCTGTTCAGGGCCAGCAGCCGGAAAATCGGGCCGGACAAACAAAGAAAAGACCGACGGAATGGCGGTCTTGGGCTTGGGTGTGACTTCGCTGCCTTCGGGCGCCTTTCCTTTGTCGTCAGAGGCGGGCTCTTCCTCCTTGTCCTCCTTCTCGGTCTTGTCGTCCTGCTCCACCTTCTCCTCCGTCTCATCCGCCTTCTTCATGTAGGGAACGATAAGAGGCTTGATGGCATCAAAGGCGTTGATCATGCGCGAGAACATGGCCGGGACAGCAAGAATCGGCGAGGCCTCCAGAAGCTGGCTAAAGATCTGGAGAAGCGTAGGCGAGATCATTGCAGTGGGTTGGATAAATGGCAGGCCGGGAGACTCGACAAGGTCCAACAACAGCTCAATACCTCCCCGCTTGATGAACAGAGACTGCAGAGTCGGGTTGTTGAGGTAGACGTTCAGGAAGAGCGCTGTAGCGGTGACAAAAGGCAGGGCGTCCTGGTAGACAGGGGGCGTGCCAGCTGTTGAAGCTGTCACGGCACCACTCTCGGCCGCAGCTGCAGCAGCTGCGGGTGCAGATGCAGCTGGAGCAGCACTCGTCGCGTCAGCCATCTCCACGTCCTCAGTCGAAGCGTCCGCAGTGCCCTTCACCTCGGCGGTGGTCTCGGCTGCCTCCTCGACCTTAGACTTGGGGGCAGGGTGCAGGCGGATGCCCCAGTTGTCGGTCGTTGCCTTTGTCTCGGCCATGTAGCCCACACGGCTGACCATGTCCAGGACCGCCGACGTTATCAGCGGGCGGAGGGACGGGTGGTGGCGTGCAAGCTCGTCAAAGTTGGTGCCGATGGTCGAGGGAAGGCCGGTTTCGGTCTCCATGCAACGGATGTGGGCAGGGCTCTCAAAGATCTCGAAATAGCTCTGCAGGGCGCCAGACGACATGACCATCCTACGGCCGACGTTGTTGAGAGAGATGGAGTTCAGGATCGAGGGAATAGCGCCTATGACTTCGGTCGAGGGAAGAATGCCACCAGCAAGAGTCCAGTCCCGCGGACGAGCAAGCTCCTCACGGGTCAGAGGGGTCTTGCGGATGTTGGCCTCGTCCGGAGAGGAGTCGTCAGACAATGTGGTGTCTCTATCGTCGTCGTCGTCGTCATCGTCCTCACCGTGACCCTCTTCATTCTCGTTGTTATCGTTATCAGCATTGTCAGCGTTGCTAGAGCCTGCGGCAGCCTCGTTACCGGCTTCCCCGCTGTTACCAGAACCAGCCGCGCTCTCCTCGCCGTTATTATTGGAAGAGCCCTGGTCCTGACTGCTGTTGCCGCCTTCTTCCGTGGACGTCACGGGGAAAGCAGTGGAGTTGAGTGGCCGGCCGGTGATCGTCTCGAGGAAGCTCTGGATCAGGCCAGACTCGGACAGGGCCGCGTAGCTTGTTGGGTCGTGGTTGATGAAGTGACTCAGGGTGGTGGCAGCGTTCGTCCAGACCACGGAACCGAACATCTTAGTGTTCTCGAGAATGGTGCGGATGCTCTGCAGGAGCGCTGAGTTGTCAACCAGGTTGCGGAGCAGGCGGTCGTTGCCAGGGCCGAACTGGTACGAGCTAGCCATCAAGTGGTAAATAAACTTGAGCAGCCACTTGAGCGTCTGTTGCAGGTAAAAGGGAATGTCGTAGTCGATAACGCTACAACGCATTTCCTTGCCAGTGATGTCGCCGCGGTTGACAGCGTTCTTGGCGGATGCGACGGTGTCGACAAGCAGTTGCGAGACAACGTCCAGGCCGTGGGCGGCAGCAAACGGCTGGAAAGACGTCGGGAAGTTAAGCACGACCGTATCTAGGAACGTCACGACGACCAGGTAGTTGCGCTCAGCAATAGGCGACCGGACTTTGAGGGCATCGACAAGAATTTCCATGAGACCGGCTCCGACAATGTCCTGCATGCGGCTTCCGGCGGTCAGGTGGAGTGTGAGCGAGAAAAGCTGCTTCCGCCAGTCGTCGTTGAGGATCATCTCTTCGGGGCTCTCGGGCTTGTCCTCCTTCATGTCGGCAACAGCCTTCCGCAGCACATAGAGGAGAACGCCGTGGTTCACGGTTGCGTTGACAGCCGACACGACATCGTTGATCTTGGAGGCAAAGCCGGCCAAGCTCTCGAGCAGCTGAAGGGCAATCGACTGTAGCCAGATGGGCACGGGCGTCTTGCCAGCGCCGGGACGGATGAGCTCAGCCAGCTGGTACGCAAGCTGGAATCGTCTCGGCTCCTCGGCATCCTGCTTCATCACCTGCTCCAAAAACGTGGTCTCGGGGTGGATGAAAGCGAGGTTGGTAATGGCAAGCAGACGAACAGCCAAGACGAGCTGGCGATCCTCGACAGAGCCGAGCAGGGCCTTGGCGGTACGGATACGGCTCAGCAGTTCATAACGTGCCGTCTCGGGCATATCCGCAGGACACCGGGCCATGAGCTCGTAGATGGTCGAGGACTTGACGACGCGCGATGGCAGCTCAAAGGTACGCTGGCCAGAGGGTGCCGCACCTTCGTCGCCAGAAGCAGCATTGCCGGGCGTCCGAGACTGTGTCGGGGTCAGGGGTGACGAGGCATCCAGTATCTGGGAGCCCATTGTCGACGCGCGGCGCAGCGGTGTCGGTGTGGCGGGTATGGAGGAGTACCCCACGCGGTCGTGGATGCTCTGTGGCTGGCTGGGCGAGGGCTCTTGTGAGTCAACCCCCGAACTGCCGTCCTGCTGCCGGGGCTTGTGCACGGGGTAGTATGTAATTTTGATGTCGCCCCACGAGCTCCAGTCGAAGGGTTGAGCGGCAGCGCCGGCGGTTGCAGCACCGGCGGGGCCAGTCGTGGCCATCGCGACAAAGTCGTTGGAGTACATGGTGGTGACGGACTTGGAGGGCGACTCGGGGTGTGCCTTTTCCTTGCCCTTGCCTGTTGATGGCGGGGCAGGGGTGACAGCAGCTGCCGAGCTCGACGCAGCGACCGGCGCCGGTGTCGAAGGCGTGCGCTGGAGGGTAGGCGTCGAAGAGTTGCCAAAAGGGGCTGAGGACGACGAAACTCCAGAGACGGGCGTCTTGACAAACGGCAGAGCCAGCTGCTGGACCCTGTCTAAGCTAATGTCATAGTGGTTCTGCAGCAGGGCCGAGTGGAACGCGCGCGACGTGGTGCTAGTCCGTTTATAAGAAGCGTGATACCGCAGGGCGAGCTCGTGGCCGACGTGCAGGGTAGCCTTGAGAATCTCGAGCGATGCCGAGTTCAGCAGACTGCTCAGGTGCGAACTGCTGGCATAGATGCTGCGGTTGCCGCAATGCTGGAGCAGGTTGCGGGTGAACTTGAGAACGGCCAAGACCAACTGAGAATCGGCATCCTTCTTGAAGCCGACCCGCTCGAGCTCCGCGAGGTTCCATTTTTGTGTGTCGCGGAAATCGATGGGCTGTGTCGTAGTCTGGGTGAGGATCTCGTTGGAGAAGTCGCGGGTTTGAGGCTTATCCTTGAGCTCGTATGTCCCAACAAAGCATTCGAGGATGTTGTCAAAGCGGTTCAGGAGAGGGATCCAGTGATACATGTCGCCTCTAGGTAGGGGCCATCGTGACGGGAACTGCTCAAGCACCTTGGGCAGAAGTGGGAGAGGAGAGTTCGTAGCAGATTGGACATATTCGGCCAGCCATGGGGACTGTGGAAAGTGGGTTAGTAGATGTCAAGAAAAGCAAGTCAAGACCCAAGTGAACGGCGAGTGGGCAAACGCAGCATCGGGATAAAAGAGGGGGAAAGAAAAGGCAAATGAAGGAATCGAAAAACGTACCATAGACTCCCGGTGCTTCGGCTGGAGTGTCTTTGTGATCTTGCCCATCGTGACGGTACCCGGACGGGTCTGTCAAGGACTGCTAGGAGCTCGAGAAAGGAGAGGGTGGAGTAGGAGGTTGAAGGTCGAAAGATAGAATCGTCAAAGGTCAAAAGATCGAAAGGGAAGTCGTGAGATGGCTCTCAGCTCGGATCTTCCCCTCCACGGCCAACAACGCGTGGATGGCGATCGCTCCGCCCGCACGGATCGAGCATTCAAGAAAAAAGGAATGATCCCAGTGTCAAAAAGTCGAAAAGTTCGTCGGATGATCAGGTGAAGGTGTGCTCAAGCGTCGAGATAGACGTGCCCGAAGCTGTGGGCGGCCGACAACAAAAAGAAAAGAGAGACGGAACGTGCAGGAATCGTCTCTCGGAAAATCGAAATTCGGCAGCCTCGCAGGCTGGACAAGCTATGCTTCGTAAGATGCGTAGTATATACCAAGCGTCGGAAGGAAGATGGGGGAAACGTCGGATCCCGCACAAGGTCGTAGGTAATGCGGATGTGGGAGAGTGTGCAAGATCGTGGGGAGATGGGGGGATGGCGGAAGTTGCGGGAGGAAGATGCAAAAGATGCAAGAGGTGGAAAGGAAGGTGAGGTCCAAGACCAGTCCAAAAAAGACAAGGAAGGTGGAGATGTGTTGAGGTTCGAAATTTCAGGCTTGCAGCAAGGCAAGTGCAAGTGCCTGGCGGCGAGGCGGGTGCTACAGTACTGAGCACAAGGGAAGGTGCGAATCAGGCTAGTGCCGCTGCTGCAGGAAGGTGCCAGCTGTGTGAGTATGGTGTGTCTGGGCGGCTTTGCTGTGCTGGCTTGGTAAAAGCGCAGGTGGGACCAGCTCGCAAAAATGGGCCGCAGAAAGATGGAAGCCAGGCGAAATGAATGAGGTCAGGCCAGCAGAAGCGGCAGTAGCGCTGGGCGGTGAGGCGTAATCGACAGTGAATGGCTGTGGATGGAGCGGTTTGGCTGGTGGTCAGTGGGCAGGAGCGGCCGGCAGAAAAGAGAAAGAGCAAGTGTGCTGCAAAGGCGGAAGGACCAACCGGCAGAATGAGGCAAGAGGCAACAGGCACCTTGACGTGTCTGGCGCCTGGAGTGTTGGTGGGCCCCAGCGGATTGGCTGGCCTCACTAGCCGTTGTTTGATTTGAAAGCCGCCTGAGCACTGTGTATGCTAGCGTGTAAGCGCCAGGAAACAACTGTGAGTGGGTCCCATTAACCGCTGAACAGAGCTCTTGTACGGAGTACAGTGGTCAATATGCGATCCTTCCGTCATACACTGTATTCATTGAGAGATCAAAGAATCTCAAAAAGCCTCGTCTTCAAGTGAGCAAGGCTCCCCAAGACAAAGTGAAGAGAATTTGGTGACAGGAAAGGGAAGCTGAAAAAGGACGAAATTTTGAGGGGAAAAGGAGTGAATAACCCACATGTGAGTAGGATCACAACCATAGCCGGTCCGTAGGACAAGCAAGGGTGACCATAAAGAGAGAATGTATATGTAAGGGAGTGGTAAAACAAACGGATGAAGCACTTCACTCACAGCCGAGTCCGGTTGCTTTTGCTTTTTATAGATCTTTATGTCGAGTGAATAACAGACCGGAGGAAAGTTTACGAGGGATGAAGTAAATAAAACGAAAAGAGCCGTCTTTTTATACACCTTGTTTTTTCTTTTTTTAAAAATAGATTAAAGTTCTAAAATAAAATTGTCAAGAAACAGCTTTTTGTAGACAGAAAACTGTAAAGTTGAAACTAAAGACAGGATACGGTGAACTGTAATCCTTTACAACACAGCCAATAGGAGAAACAAAGCACAGGGAACATAACTCAGATTGCTGTTTTCTGTTTTCAAACACATACACTAGGGGGGTAAAGAGAACGTTCTGTCACTTGTGGTTTTTGCACCACTATACCCAGTCACTTTCGAGATTTACCCTATGTATCGAGGTTTTCTACAGCGAATATCTTTATTATGTGAAAGCAAAAACCGTGCTGTGACTCCATGAAACTCCAATCCCGTGAGAATGCACCCTTGAACTAATAAATCAAACGCTCCAATGATGTAATAAAAATGCAATGCACAAACACAGCCCTCACGTAGCAATGCTGGCCGGTTGCTCGCTGTCGTTGTCGCCGCCCCAGATATCCATGCTCTCTTGCTCGACAGCCCGCATGGCGTCGGCCACGTCCTCCAGCTTGGCCACAACATCCAGCACGCCCCGGTTCACCCGCTGGAAGTAGCGGTCGTTGGCCTCGCGCCGCTTGCGGGCCAGCAAGATATCGACCTGCGTTTCTTCCTCCAGTGGCCGGTTCCCGAAGCGGTCCACATTGTCTCTCGAGTGGTTGGCAGCACTGCCATCCTTGAGTCCGCCGCTTGCCGATGCCTCGTCGTCTTTTCCGGCACCACCTCCCCCAGACATGCTGGTCGCTGTGTTGGTTGCTGCTTTGAGCAGATTGTTCGCCGAGAGCTCGCCCTCGCCGAGCATGCCCTCGCCACTAATACCGCCGGCCTCGTCAGCTTCGCTGTGTGCCCAAGCCTGGGCCAGCGCAATCTGTGCCTGCCGCAGTGCCGCGAGTTTCTGGTCGTGGTCGGGGCCAAACACGCGGGTTCCCTCCGAGGCCGACAGCTCTATTTCTTCGAGCGTGGCCTGCATCTCGGCCCAGAGCGCGTCGGTCCTATCGGTGGCCCGGGTCGAGGATGCATGGCGCAGGGGAAGCGGTAGAGAGAAGGATGCCGTGGCGGGTGTGCGGCCCTTTGAGGCGACGGTCCCCGTTCCAACGGTGGCTGTTGTGGCGGATGTGCTGCCTGTCGGTGTTGCGGCCAGACCTCCAGCAGCGCCCACGGTCAAAGACCCTTGGCCGGTGTTCTTGTTTTGGGCGTGCACATTGGAAGACCCAGCCGACAATGCGGGTGGCGGGCCACCGGATGAGGAGCCGCCGCCAGCACTGCTATTGCTGACCTCTTGGCGAAGTCGTGATGTCGTGCGCTGCAAGGTGGGCAGAGACGGCATGCCAGAGGCGGCGGGCGTGCCGCTGCCAGCTGCCGATCCGGCGGCACCCGCAACATTCAAGTTGCCTGGCTGGCCCAGTCCGGAGCTCCCTGCTCCAGCCGTGGCGCCGCTTCCTGGGTCTCCACCTGCGAGCGAGACGTTGGATGCCGCGGGCGAGGAGTGCGCAAAGAGGGTGGGCGGCGGCCCCCGCTGTTTGAATTTTCCCTTTGTCCACTGAGACATGGCTACATCTTGCGAATGGATGTTTGCCGACTCGAAACTGTCTATTTGTGATGTTGTGTTGTTTATCTGGTCTATCATGGAGGGAGCTTGGAGCTTGAGATGAGACCCACTCTGCCACTGTATGTGATGACATAATGTCCAGAGTATGGACTTACGCGGATTATGGATAAGCGCATATTCAAGACCAGTCACGTGCAATCTGTCATGTGATAGCGGGGCGGACATAAGGGCGGGCGATAGGTCAGAGAATTTTCTTCGCTGGGAGGCCCACTTTTTTGCTGAGAGGGTAGGGCGAGAAAACCCTACCGGAGCCAAAGGGGAAGTGGTGCGGCTGCCCCATTTACTTGGTCTCCCATTTTTTCGCCAGCCCCGACCCAAAAAAGTTTCTATCGTAGTCCTGAAGTTTTCCCCTGCCTTTCTGCTTGTCTTGATCTTCCCAACTCCCCTCCTCACTCAACAAACCAACTTCACAGCGATCACCACACACGAATCGGTACGTTTGCTTCGAGCGTCATCATATTTCTGGTCAAGCAGGCCATTGCACGAGAGAGCGACAGTTATTTTTGCGGCTTCGACAATTCCACGACTGGGCATATCTCGATTTTTGATCTTTCGATTCTCGACCGGTTTTCCGGCCTGCAAATCACGACATTTTTGACGACGAAGACGGACGGCACAACAACGACAACAATTCGACTCGACGACATTAGAATCGAAGATACGACACGGTCAACCAGATAACGACGCCCGTTATTTTCTGACGAGTGCCCTCCACGACCTCCCAACTTTTCGACACTCGACACTTGCTCTCTCTCGCTCTGGCCTGCAAACCCGGCCGCCATCTTCATTTCAATCAACGTTCCAGGAATCATCATCTAACACTCTTCTCTCTCAGCAAATATGGGTAAAGGAAAGCCTCGTGGTCTTAACGCAGCGCGCAAGCTCCGGAACAACCGCCGTGAGCAGCGCTGGTCCGATCTTGCCTACAAGAAGCGTGCCCTGGGTACCGCTTTCAAGTCGTCGCCCTTTGGTGGTTCGTCCCACGCCAAGGGCATTGTTCTTGAGAAGGTCGGTGTTGAGGCCAAGCAGCCCAACTCGGCTATTCGCAAGTGTGTCCGTGTCCAGCTCATCAAGAACGGCAAGAAGGTCACTGCTTTCGGTAAGTCCCCGCCTCTGGTCCAGGATATCCCAGTGACAAGACAATATACTAATCGTGTCCGCTTGCAGTCCCCAACGACGGTTGCTTGAACTTTGTTGACGAGAACGACGAGGTCCTCCTGGCCGGTTTCGGTCGCAAGGGCAAGGCCAAGGGTGATATCCCCGGTGTCCGTTTCAAGGTCGTCAAGGTTTCGGGTGTCGGTCTGCTGGCCCTGTGGAAGGAGAAGAAGGAGAAGCCAAGATCGTAAACGGTCTCTGTCTTCTTCCCTTTTTCGTTCTTGTTCATTTCGCGCAGCATTAGGAGGAAGATGTGCTTTTTGCAGTAAAAGCACGTTCACCGGCGTCGACGGGCAGGGTTCGGAATTGTGAATTGTGTGGACGACACTGAACTTCAAAAATACTTGGGTTATTTCGGTTTACAATTGTTTCACAAAATTCAAAAACGACGCAAAAGACAAAAAATTTACGAACATAAAAATTCACTCCAACGATACAAATGTGCCTGTCAGGGATTGTGCAGTTTTTAGTTCTTGAAGAAGAGGCTGCTAAGTGTGGTAGTCGCAATCTCATCAAAAACAATATAAAAACTTACAAAAGAGCCAAGCACGTTCTGCTCAATGCTGTGTGTCAATCTTGTAGTATCATCTCTTCTTGTCCCTTACGCCTTGTCACTACCCAGCAATCTATTCTATTCGCTCCTATTTTGTGTTACATACAAGTACATGGCAATAGGAGTGGTCCCCATTATATATATGCAGATCCGTCTAAGCCGGCGTGAGCATCTTGGTCTTTGTCTCGTCGACCTTCTGCTTCTGCTCCCGGTAGCGAACAAGATAGTCCGCGCCCATGCCCAGGCTGATCACGCCGCCCGTCAACAGACAGCCGTTGACAAACCACCACCAGCAGTCCTTGACGCTCTCGAGCTTGACCCGCTTGATCATGATGCCGAGCGTGGCCAGTGCGCCGCCGCAGCTGCCGACGAAAAAGGCCGGGCCTGCACCCGAGGCCACGCCGGCCGCACCCAGCAGGCCAATCTGCACGGCACCCAGGCCCATGAGGACAGCCTTTGTCTGCGCCGCGTGCTTGAGCGCAATGCTCTTGATGCCGGCCTTGGCGTCGTCCTTGATGTCCATGTGGGCGTAGATCATGTCGTAGAGCACGGTCCAGGCAATGTTGGACGTGTAGAGGAATGCAGAAGCGGCCAATGCTGCCGAGTTGCTCAACAAATCAATGCCAAGTGCCGGGAAGCCCATGATGGCGCCCCATGAAAAGGTGAGACCCAGAACAAACTGTGGATAGTATGTGACACGCTTGGCCAGCGGATAGGTCGCAACGAGGGCCAAACTGGGGATGCCGTAGAACAGACACGAGGTCGGAAATTGCAGCAGAACAGCCAGACCGGCCAGCAGCTGGGCGCCCGTGAAAACCAGCGCGTTAAACGGCGTCACGGCGCCGCGGGCAATCGGCCGAAGACGCGTGCGAGTGACATGCGGATCGAGGTTGCGGTCCCACAGGTCGTTGATCGTGCAGCCGGCGCCGCGCATGATGATGGCTCCTGTGAAGAAGAGGAGAGTCGTGCCGGCCACCGACGCCGGAGAAGCCATGGCAGGTTCGACCATTGGAGCAGCCATTAATGTCGAGAAGAGACAGGGAAAGAACAGGTAGTAGGAGCCGGTGGGCTTGTCCAAACGGATCAGCTCGGCGTACGGCACCCATGACTTCGGCAGGACTGACAGCAGGCCGGTCGTCGGCGGCGTATATGGTGCTGGTGGGGGAGAGTCTGTGACCGTGGCTGTTGTTGATGTTGCCGACGCAGGGTTTGATACAACGGCTGTGGTGTGTATCCGAGCAAGAGCTGGCGGCCCTGATATCCGCACGGTAGATGCTCTGACGGGAAGGCCGGACTTGGACTTTGTCCAGCTAGAAGGGCCCGTCGAGAGTCTGGCAACGACGATCTTGCTCGTCCTTGACGGCATCGATCCCGAGACAAAGCGTCTCGAGGATTGGCATCCCGGCTGTAGTGACCGGATGCCACGGAAACATAATGACCTCATGGTGAAGGCTGAACACGCTGTTAGCAGATGAAATCATACACCAGTATACGGGGCGCCCCCGGCTCAAGATGGGCTCGGCAATAAAGAATTTGAAGATCAACCGAAGTTGGATTTCGAGATGGCATTTCAAGGGTCTTGGGCGAGGTCAAATCCGCCAATTTTCATTGCAAACTTACCTGGTAAATTATTACTGCCCTGAAATGGCGTATGTCTTCGATCGTCTGCCCAGTTGTCTACTCTGGAGGCTCGTATGTGTCTGACAACCTGTTGGCGTTGAAAAAGCAGATATCATCGCGAAGTCGATTTTAACATGTATTACATAATCACAGTAGCTGAAAGGGTCGCCCATAAAAATCCATAAATTGCCACAATGCCACGCTCTCATTGGTCGGTTGTTTCTTCAGACGGAAGGCGCCCGCCTTTCAGCAACTGAACGACAATCGTTCGCGCCTTCTTCTTTGCGACACTAGTCCTGGCAAGAGGCAAACGTGAATGCCATAACATTGCTCGCCGCCGCCCGAATTGCGAGCAATTCTTCACGCCGACTCTACAATACCCTCGCCGACTTTTGCTCCAGTTAACGACGCGTTTCCGGCATTATTCACGGCCGAGCATGCGCTTTACGGCAGCTAATTGATCGCATCCACGCAGCAATCGACGATACGCGTTATCACGGCTTTTCTTCAGCCTCCTTTTACTCCTCCTCACATCACGACAATTTTCCCTCGATACGACAGCGCCATTGCGCACGACGACACACTTGGCCCGTGACACGACGTATCCCCGCCCCGGCGACGGCGGCATATTCTCTTAAATAGCACGCTGTGCCCGCGGGGCACAACACGCCGCCGCCATGCCGCCCGTCGCGATGCACCCGCAGGCCAAGTTCGACCCGATCCCGCCGGACCTCGACCTCCACCGCCTCGTGCAGGACACGCCCAACTTTGAGTGGGCCACGCAGATTTCGGCGTCCGAGATCTTTGCGCTCGGCCAGCAGCGGTTCGAGAGGCTGGTGTCGATCCACGTTATCAATGGCGGAAAGCCGTTGGTGATCAAAGACTGGAACGACCGGTTACCAAAGGGCCTGTTTAGTGCAAAGTGGCTCGAGGAGGTGTACAACCGAAAAGAAGAACGGGTCTGGGACATTAATGGCAAGGCCAACATCCCCATGACAATGGGCCACTACCTGCGGTCGATGAAGCAGCTCACAGACCAGTGGACGCCGCGCAATTTCCGGGACGAACGCCGCCAGCGACTGTACCTCAAGGACATTGACTGCCCGCCCGAGTGGCAGGAGAAGCTCGCCAAGGTGCTGCCCCGCCTCATCTTCTACCTCAACGAGGACATTGAGGGTGGCCACACGACGACAAACTACGGCATGACCGACGACGACCAGGACATGTTTGTCGACGACCACCCGACGGCGCGCGCGGGCGACCTGATGAGCAGCCTGCCCAACGACATGCGCGCCGAGAACCTGATGTGCTACATTGGCCACGAGGGCACTTATACCCCTGCGCATCGCGAAATGTGCGCCAGCTTGGGACAGAACATTATGGTGGAGGCGTCAGGGTCCGACAACGGCGAGAAACCCGGCAGCTCGATCTGGTTCATGACTGAAACAAAAGACCGCGAGGTGGTTGGCGAATACTTCTTGTCAATGCTGGGCCACGACGTCGAGATCGAAAAGCACTTTGCGCAGATCAATGCGTGGAAGAAGGCGGCCTTCCCTGTCTATATCGTCGAGCAGAAAGTGGGCGACCTGATCCTCGTGCCGCCCCTGGCACCGCACCAGGTCTGGAACCGCGGCACGCGGACGATGAAGGTGGCGTGGAACCGCACGACGGTGGAAACGCTCGAAATGGCACTGCACGAGGCCCTGCCCAAAGCGCGGCTGGTCTGCCGTGACGAGCAGTACAAGAACAAGGCGATCATCTACTACACGATGAAGAAGTACTACAAGGAGCTCGAGTACGCGCAGACGGACCGGCAGCTCGTATCCTTTGGCATCGGCAACGACTCGGTGCGCAACCCTGTCCGCACGTCGCAGGTCGCCGACGACTTCAAGAAGCTGATGCGGCTGTACACGGAGATTTTAGTTGATGAAATGTTCAACACGAAAGAAAAAAACGTCGAGTACATCCCGTTCGACTCCAACATTACCTGCTCGTACTGCCGCTCCAACATTTTCAATCGGTTCCTGACGTGCAAGCACTGCGTGCGGCCGCTGGCCAACGGCGACGAGGACACGTACGACGTCTGCATGGAGTGCTACGCGATGGGCCGGTCGTGCATGTGCGTGTCGGGCCTGGGCTGGTGCGAGCAGTGGCCGTGGGAGGAGCTGGTCAGCAACTACGACCAGTGGCAGGCGATGGTGGTGAGCAACGACGGCTTTATCGACGCCTTTTCGTCGCCGCCGCCGCTCGAGGTTGCCCGCCTGCGAGCAGGCAAGAAGCCCGTGGCCCAAATTTGCCAGGAACAGCTGCGGCGACGGCCGTTCCGCGACATCACGAAGCCTCTAGAAAAAGAAAAGCCCGAGGAGCCCGAAGAGCCCGAGGTCGACGACAACGGCAAGATTGTCAAGAAGAAGCCAAAGAGCCGGTTGAAAAAGGGCGACACCTACCGCTGCCACGTTTGCTGCCACAAGGACCACCGATACCGGCTCGCATTCTGCACGACGCCCGGCTGTTCCGAAGCGTACTGTTATGGTGTGCTCTACAGAGGTTTCGACATGATGCCGCAGTCGGTGATGCAAAAGGACTACTGGAAGTGCCCGCGGTGCATGAAGATTTGCAACTGCGGCGCCTGCCGACGGGCCGGTATCACCAACCCGTACATCCCCAAGGGCACGCTGCTGGGCCATGACACACGGCCGATTGCGGATGACCGCAGTGTCGAGTCGCTGATCAATTTCCGGCTGCACAATCTGCTGTGGCTCAAGAACAGCGGCGAGGAGGGCCGCAGCATTGCCAGCAAGCGGATGCAGCGGCTACGGCAAGAAGCGGACGCAGCGAAAGCCCAGGGAGCGGACGGCGAGCTGGACGACGGCTTCAATATTCAGAGTGGAAACGCAAACGGAAACGGAACCAGCAGCCAGGACCACAGCATGATGGACACCAGCCACGCCGACGGATTCGGGGACGCAAGCCACATTGGCAATCCCCTCCACGACATGCACGGCGACAACGCCAACATCAACCCGTCTCTCCTCCAAGACGGCTCGGCCACGTCGTATCCCGATCTCCTGGGCGACTACCCCGATCCGAACGACTCCCTATTGGGAAGCGAGCTGGCAGCCACGACGTTTGGCCGCGCCTACTACATGGACGACGACGACAGCCCCAACAAGATTTTGTTCGACCCGTACCACGAGCCCGCGCCCAATCCCATGGTTGGCAACCTGGGCTCGCTGGACACGCTGCCCGAGTTCCTGGAGAGCTACACGCACAAGCCGATCCGCAAGCCGCGCCAGGAAAAGGACCTGGACCCGGACTACACGGGCCCGCGAAAGAGGAACCGCAAGAAGTCGGGCGCCCATAATGCCGCCACTACTAACACGACTGGTGGCACAGCTACTGGCGAGGCCGCGGATCCCAACATGAATCTGGACCCGGCGCTGCTGAATGCACAACAGCCGGGCGCGAATGGTGCGACAGGAGAGTCTGGACAAGCTGGTGGTGCAGGCGGCTTGACCTCCGCTGCTCCTGCTGCGCCGACGTCGTCGATCGAAGCAGCCATTGCAACGGCCGTGGCAGCTGCAGCACGGGCAGACGATGCAGTCGCAGTCGCAGCCACAGCCGCAGCCGCAGCCACTACAGGGACAGGGACAGGGGCAGGAGATGCGGCCGCCAACGCCGACTCTGCCGACAAGGACGCCGAGGGCGAAAAGGACGACGACAACGACAACGACGACGGGCCGACGTACGGCTACCCCGCCAACGTTCCCGAGCTCCGGCACGCGCGGCCCAAGGTGTCTTACCTTGTGGACGTGGCCAGTGACAACGAGGCCGACGAGGAGGTGACGACGTCCAAGAAGGAGAAGCCGGCGGTCGTCAACGACGCCAACGTCATTCCGTCGGTCGAGACAGAGGCTGCCGAGGCGGCGACAGAAGCGGTATCACCGGCGGTAGTGGACAAGGCGGCAGAGTCAGTGTCCAAGACACCGTCTGCACCTACTCCGGCAGCCTCTTCTGCCGCGAAGGCGCCTACCGCCCCCCAGACAGAACCCAAAAAGCGCGGCCGGCCGCCGCGGTCAAGTTTACCTGGAGGCACGACCCCCTCGAGCGAGCCCGCCGCCAAGCGGTCGCGGATTGCGGCTGCACTGGCCTTCTCGGGAAAGAAGTCGGTCGAAGGGTTCGGCAGTGCCTGGAAGCCGGTCAACGCGCCAGGGCCGGGCCGGCCGCCGAAACGGCCGTCGTACGCTGACGGCAGTGCGAGCGACAGCGAGGACAACGGAGACAACAACGACGACTACAAGGCGTCGCCGGCGATGCAGAGCGCCTTTCCTAAACGCAAGCCCGGCCGGCCTCCTAAGAGCAGTTTAGGACCGGGACCCGGACCGGGTCGGCCTCGTATCGAGTCGGACGACGACCTCTCGCGGCCCACGACGCCCAGCCTGCCGCCGCCCACAACAAAGTTCATGTCCATGGCCGAGCGGATGGCGCTCAAGGGCAAGAAGTTCAAGATTGGCAAGAAGAAGCCAGAGGGGGACAAAGACAAGGGGAAAGAAGGCGAAAAGAGTGCAACACCGTCTGCCAACTCGCCTGGTCTCGACAAGCCCAAGCCCAAGGACAAGGACACATCATCGTCGACGCCCAAGCCCGGACCTACAATTACTCGCCGGCCTGCCATGTCGTCCGACGAGGATAGTGGGGATGACGTTGTCGAAAAAGCTCGACGTCCAACGGCTGTGCCCACACGCGGAACGCCCAGCCGTAGCCGCGGCCGACCGACACGGGGACGGCCTCCTGGGTCTGGCCGGGGCAAGGCCGGGCCGACGGTCGTGCGGCTTATGTCCACGGACAGTGAGAGTGGGAGTGCAAGCGGGAACGACAGCGGCAGCGATTTTGGCAAAAAGACGCCGGCGAAACGGCGTGTTTCTGCAGCCATCTCCGACGACGACGACGACGACTCCGCCTCCGACTCTGGCGCGTCAACGACACGTAAGCCGTTCTTTGGGCGCCGGGGCGGTGGAGCGCGGGGTCGTGGCGGGCGGGGGCGAGGCCGTCCGCGGGGCCGGCCGCCAGGCATTTCCAGATAGGAGCTGGAGGTGGTTGTGTAGGTGGACTGTGGTGTTTATTTGATTTGTGTTTTCTCTGCTCTTCATGATACCATGTTAGTTTGTTTCGGTGATCCGTCATATTCACCGTTTGTGTTTCTGTTTTTCTGCTTCTCTGTCATATTATTGTCAATTATACCTGAGGGGAGTACCCATAATGTATTCATATCCGTGCCCTATGTATCCCTATTTACATCCTTGCTGTAGCTATTTCCCTATGCAATTTCCATCTACCCACGTCTCCCCTCGCCTACACCTGGTTCTTCGCCGGCTGCTTGCCGCTCCCGTGGGCATTCTTGGCATGGTCGACGGCCTCCTTGGCCGAGAAGGCGGACTTGTCGGCCTTGACGGCCTCTTCGCTGTCGGAGGCCAGGTCCGGCATCCACTCGCCCTTGCCCGACTTTTGCCGCTGCAGCGACGCCTGCTTGAGCTTCTCGACCTGGAACTCTGGGTCGGCTACGCCCGTGTGTTAGCAGATAAATTTATGCGGTCGGGGGGGATGTCAACGGGGGCACTCACTACTTTGAGACTCGCCGTGCCTCCGGATGGCGGTTGTGGAGAGAGGGCGGACGGCGATTGGGACGGCAGCCTGGCGGAGGCCAATGCTGGCGACGCGGGTGCGGAGCAATGACTGCATTGTGGTGGTTGTGTGTTGCGAAGATGTTCAGTGTTCGAGGTTGATGTGTTTATGGTTGGTGGCGATAAAGGTTGAGGTTGAGGTCGAGTGTCAAGACGATTGAGGTGGCAGAGACTACAATTTAAAGAATTGCCAATTGCCCATTTGTTAACAGACAGCTCTTTGTTTATTTCTAAGCTTTTCTCTTCTCTTCTCCAGAAAAATACTAAAATCCCCGCTTTGCAACGGCCAAGCTACTGTCTTCCATGCTCCTGTTGGCAGTGGTGATGCTGTCGAAATCTCCTGATCGCTCTTACGGTGTATGACGTAATTGGTAGGACCACCACAATCGAGACAAACAATGCCAGAGCACTCGCTTCCAACGCTGTCTCCCTGTCTCCCTTGCTAAGATAAAACACCGCGGGGAAGGCGGAGATGTCGGTTTTTCTTTTATCCTTTCTAGCTTGGTCAAGAAGGTGATAGATGGTCGAGACTCTTTGATTGTTTTATGGTGGTCGAACTTGTGACATTTGTGACACTTTGTCAATGTGAATGGTCAATTGACCGACCTGTCAACCCACGCGACCACGTTTTTCTCACCAACAACCCTTCATCCGATAAAAACACGAGATATTATTATCAGATAGACTCTTGTTGATTTATAATGATCAATTGTGTCTTTATCGGTTATGGTCGGGTTTGATGTGAGTTGGGGTGAAAGTTGTGAGAATCGTAACACTTTTTATTCAGAATATGAAATGAGAATAAAGTTAAATATTAAGAAAATTAGAACGAGCCAAAATCACCAACAAAACCAACAAAAAATACTAGAGAAAATGCATTAAAGTAGAAAACAAAATAAAACATATTCATTTCTATTTTCTTTTCAAAGCAATGTGTTGTCGACATTTCCTTTAACATTGAATCCGGCACTTGTCGACATTGATGCACAGCCTTTCTCCATGTTTGACAACAGTTGACAACTGACACTGTTTGGAGAACAATGGGCCCATCAAATCGTTCAAAATCACTAACAAAAAGCGTCCGAGCTCTGCTCCAGCCTGTGCCTGTCTCCTGTCTTGCCTTTATCCTGGGGGTGGCTATGGCGTGTTTGTGGTTCGTGCACCGCCAGGGCCGTCTTTGGATCTCCCCTTCTCCTGAACAGTCAGAGAGACGGGACATCACGTGAAATTGTGAGTCTCATGCACCTTTCGTCCCATTCCCATTCCCAATCCCAGACCCCAAAATTTCATATTTCATGCAGGCAGCCAACCCGCGCTGCATAGCCACCCGCCGAAAATAAGGAGACAAGAAAGGAAATGGAAAGGGAGATGCAGATGCGGCAGTCTGCCGGACAGGGCCGCCGAGAGGAGAGTAGAGGGGAAGGAGAATAACTTTTAGACAAGGAACCCGAAAAAGAGGCCACCAAGGGACATCGTGCCTTGCAGAAAGCCTGCGCAGTGCAGATTATGGACAGCCTTCTTCAGCCCACTTCAATGACTACGTCTTTGTGAAAAGGAGTCATTGTGACGATGTACGACGAACAGGCAGATCAAGACCCCTTTTCGAGTGAAAGAACAGACACTGTCCGTGGACGAGAAACAAAAAGGTTAAACTCTAACTGAGATAGAGTCTGAAGGGGCAGAGAGGAGCTTCCTGGAGATGGCAAACTCGGATCGAAAGAATACCATTCTTCTTCTTCAATGCCCATCCTAAAATAGCACCCGACCACTTGTCGGTATCGCAGTCTGTTCCACGGTTTGTTGGAAGATCATGGACCTCTTGTTTCCAGTTATCGTTCTGAGTATCTTCACTCCTGCCTCCTGCGTGCCGTTCTGGCTTTCCCCGTGCCTTTAATCTTTCCCGTCTTTCAGAGATTAACAAGAGCACTTTATCAAAAACAAACACAGATAAACCAGGCCGTCTTTGGAGAGAGATGCACCAAGCCGTTTGATTGATCAACCCAGGTTTCTCTCCCTTTCTCGCATCTCACTCGTTTGCGCGCATCTCACTGCTCTCCTGTCATTGCCCGTGTTTCTTCTTATGCGGGTTCGTTTTAAAAGTCAGAGTTGGCGTGCACGGGGCGTGCTTGATCTTCACTGGGTTTGGGAGAGTCAAAAGTGCGCAAAAAAGATGTCAGATGCGACGCTCTTTTCGTTCCTTTCCTTTCTCTCTCTTCTTTTCGTCCTCTTGTCTGCCCCAGCCAATCGATCGCGCGGGCCGGTTTAATTGAATGCATACGACTACGCGCAATCCGCGGTTAGACTAACTGGTTGGGACGTGATGGAGCAACTGCGTGGGTGGGATCTCATCTTGGGATTCAGAATGGTGTGGGAGGTCAACAGTCAGAAGGAACTAAAATTTTTGTGCCCCGGCGGCTGTGTGGGTGTGGAAGACAAGGGTCTCTCTGTCTCTGTGTGGCCTCTGTGACAGGCCGGTTGTTTTGTGAGTGAAAAATCGATTGACAGAGTTTTGACAGTCGTCGCTCTTCACCGCTCTTTGTCGTGTTTCTAGGCCTTGTCGACACTTCATCGACAACTCCTCAGAAATAGAACATGGAGTAGGGCAATGACAGCGCATTGGCCAGCAAGGCAATAGCAGAGACAGCTATCAGTGGCGAAATGGAAGCTTTTCTCCAGAGCTGTTGGGGAGACTATCCTTGGAGCAATGGAGAGTGAGCACGAAGTGAGGGGTGAAGCCACAGAATCGAGAATGGCTAAAATCTGCGAAACCATGAAGAGTGTGGACAGACTTGACCCCCATTCGTCGACCGAATGCCATGTCTTGCCCGTTTATCGAAAAGTCTGGTCTGGTTCTCTTTACTTTCTTGACTTTGGGCATGCGTTTCCCCGGAAGGAAAACAAGTCGACGAGGCCGACGCAAGGGATAGTCACGAGAGAAAGAGGAACGAGGAGGAAAAAGAAAAGAAAGCAGTCTGGTAGTGAAAGAAAAAGAAAAGAAAGCTAGAAAAGAGAACACCTCACTGGTCGACCGTTTCTTCGTTATTCGTTTCTTCTGCACTCGACGCTTTTGCACAAGATCGGCTCCATATGTGCAGTTTCTCTTCAGACCCAAGTCGTTCTGTTTCTTGTGCTTCTCTATTCTCGTGCAAAGCAAAGACAAAAGTGAGACATGAGCTTTTGATGACTCGCATTTGACTGTCTTGCCTGCCTGGGGCTGAGATTTATACAGTGCTCTGTCCTCGTCCCGCAAAAGAGCTATCTGCCGACTGGAATGGCGTTGTTGCTGGGAGGGAAAGACAGCTTTGTTTGTTTAAAACGTCCGCTTTGGGGCATTCCGGGGTATCTCCTCTAGTCGTATGAGGAGATGCACACAGTTTGGGGCAACTGTGAATCGTCGTAAGACATGGAGCATGGTCCTTTTGATAAGGTCTCGCCACTTGGAGATTCCTCAAACCCCCTTCTGTCCTTGGAAGACTTCCATTTTTTGTTCTCTCGAGCTTCGTTTCCAGATGCCTCGTTCGCCCCTCTTTCCGCATATTGACTTTCATTATGACTATCATTAGATTCGTTCGTCGGGGGACGGGGCAGCAAATGCCTCCTCCTGTTCTCTTGTCACCGGAAAAGGTGAATGGATAAGACGATCCATCTAAAGAATTAAAGATCGTGCTATTGTATAGCTGACGATGCAATTAAACCTCCGGCCCACGGAGACATACTTGTAAAAATAAATTGGCATGTTTTGTCGAGCAATGCCGTGGATCGGTCGTTGTGATATCTCGATATCTCCCAATCCAAAATGCCTATGCACTGGCTAAAGGGGGCAACCATAACCGCCCAGATGGGCAGACCTGAACTGTCGTCCAATGGGGCAACCATCCGGGCCTCCTTTAAGCTCTCACTCTTCATTCTTTCACTTGCTTTATCCTCCAAAATCTCACGATCGCTCCCCGCCTCCTGAAACATTTTCACTCTCATCCACGGGCCAGAAGGAATACGTGGGGGCTTCTCTTTCCTGCACTTGCCTTGGCTCTTTAATCTGGACCGTCATATCTTCTCACTCTCTTGACTGTGAACGGGTTGTCTCGTCTTCTGGTCTCTGGTCACTGATGTGTCTGTCGTTGATAGGAAGAAGGAACTTTCCCCGGCTGAACTGGAGCTGACGACTGACGGCCGATGACCATACAACAAGACATATCGCATTGTGCGAGATATGATCGATTCTCTCTCTTCTTGTCCCCTTTCCCCTTCTAGAGATCCTCCGTATCGACATAGGTCTGTCTCCACAAGGCGGTATTGCCCTGCGAAAAACCTAAAATAAGAGCATGGACCAAGAGCAAGGGCTGGCAGGGGGAAGGGGGGGCACGAGGCACGGGGGAATACTACTGAGTGCGGCAAGGTAAAAGCAATGGCAAGAGGCGAGAATGCAAAGCAAGATCAGGCCGGCATTGGATGTGCGTCGCCTTTCTTTCTTCTTCCTCCATCTCTTTTTGGCAGTCAGGAACAGGGACTGCCAACTCCAGGGACTCCCGGGGACATGTCGATGAATTGAACAAGAAAATCAAGAATAGCTGTCAAAAAGCAAGATCTCAAAAGTAGGGACCAAAGGGTCCAGACAGACAAGCCACGCGATCGTCGTAGTGTCTCTGCCCTTTTCTGGTTTCTGTTCTCTGTTCTCTGGTCTCCGATCTCTGATTTCTGGCTGGCCTCACCTGACGTCCATCGGCCGACATTGAAGGCCTCGAAAGGTCAGGTCTCAAGTTTCTGTCCCTGTCTCGTGAGACACCAACCTAGAGACCTGCAGCATTCAGAGACGCCAACCACCTTTGGGCCTTCTGGACCTTTTCGCCAGCCCTCCTCTTCATCGAACCCCAGTCTTCTTCCCCTTGTCTGTCTGCATCGAGAATGGCGGCAAGCAATGATAGGTTCTGCGAGAACAAAGTATCTCTCACAGACAAGACTCTCGCTGTGAACTTGCTGCACTGTGCACAAGTACTCTCCTCCGTATTCTTGTGCTTGTGCTCCGTAACGCTGGAACAAAACAGCGACTCCGTTCTCCGTAAATTGCAACTTGCGTGAAGGAGGAACCTGCCAAGGCTCAGGCAAAAACTGCCCCCCTTTTCACTTCTCCTCTGTTTCTGATTCGGTCGCCGTCCAAAGGGGAAGGGTTTCACCGTTCGGGACCGTCCAAGCACCAAGCACCCAATCACCAAGCCACAGCCAGAGAGCCCCAAATTGCCTGTAAATTGTCGAGATTGTTCACTCAAATTAACGAGCATGGAGCATGGAGCATGGCCTTGCATCGCTGTCGTAATACGCAGTGCGAAGAGATTGCCGCCCAGCAGCCATGCACTGTCAGACTGCAATCCACTGAGGGCCCAGAACTCAGACCTCTGACCTTTCCAGACCTCAAGACCCGCTAGGCGGGCATGGTCATGCAGGGCGAGATTTCACCAATTTCGTTCTGCTTGATTTGCACCGTATAAGTATTTTTGTTACTGTAAACTGCACTGGCTCGCTGTGCAGCAATGGGGGGCTCTTTTTCTGGGGCTCTGTTCTAAATTGCATTGTTCGAGCCCCTTTTCGAGGAGACAGCAGACCGAAGCGAGGGAGACGGGGTGAAGAATTCAATGTTTAACTGTCGCGTGCCCTTTCCGTTCTCTCGACATCCTCGGAACCCTGTTGTTCTCCTCTCTCGTCTCTCCCTTATCGGTGACGTCGAAAGCAAGGTCCTTTCGAAAGGACGAAGAAGACGAGGACGGCCTCGCCGTTGAACGGTTGAATGCACACTCTGGAAAGCCCCGATATGAAGCGAGCAATCGGGAGCCATCGGAGGTGTAGGCACTGGCAGGCTGACGGCCTATTGGGCGATAGGGCGACAGGATTGAATGGTTGATTGACTTGATTGACTGTGAGTGGCACGCTGTTGCTAGTGATGCATCCCGGCTTGCACGCCAGCGAAAAGCGAGAAAAAAGTGATGGGCACGGGGACCAGAACACAAAGAAGACAGAAGGAAGGGACCAGCGAAGACAGAAGGCAGGACGGCGGTGTCGCTCGTCGCTCCTGCCGCCCAATTTGACGGATAACCCTGTCTAGACCTGTCGCAGCCTAGCGCTTGGTCATGGCTGGGCCAATGACCGTGTGGCAAAAATCCCAATCCAATGGTGGCAAAACGGAATTGCGCAGACAGAGGGCAAGAACGAAATGCAGAAAAGCACAAAAGCACAAATGGAAAGCACAGATGAAAGCACAAAAGCGGGGACCACGTTGCGCCGGCCACATTGATTACGGAGTGAGAGGAGAAAGAGTTGCACGCTACGCCTGATATGGCCAAAAATGGGGCAGGAAAGTGTGGGTGGAGCCGTTTTTATGGACCGCCCGCTCTTTCCTGTGCGTCTGCTGGTCTTTGTTCTGTGTCTTTTGGTGGTCTTTCTGCTTTCTTTTGCCTGGGCCCTGGTCCGGTGGACACAGTGCGCGGGGCGCGTGCATACCCTGTTTCTATTTCCGCAGCGCCTTGCCGCCCTTTTGTATTTTGTTTTGATTCTCCACTGTATCTCCCATTTCAGTCTGTTTTTCTCTTGTTTTTGTTTTCTTTCTTCCTCATCCGTTCTCGGCCAGGACATGCCAGGCCGCACTGTGCAGCTCTGCACCACCCCTGATCCGGCCTAGGCCGTCCACCATTGGTCCAGCCCAGACGCTTTCCAGACGAAAGCCAGACTGCGCCCCTCCTTCGCCTCCTCTGCTTCGCAACTCCAGCGCTCTTCCCAGGGCACCTCGAGGGTCACTTGTTGAGGCACTGTGCTCATCATCATGCAGCCTGCCTTCCTTCCCTCCACATCGTCTTTCCCAGCCGCTCTTGCCTCTGCACTTCTCTTCACGACTCGCTCCTGCCTCAGAACTAAATATTCGCTTCGTGCAAGTTGCATCGTTGGCCTCGCACCTTCCCTGTTCTTGCATGCACACCAGCCTCCATTCCGCATTGTGCCTGCTTCTTTTGCACACACCAGGCCTCGTCCGTTCTCGTCACTGGCCAGCCCTGACCCGCCTGTGTCCCCTGCACACTGTACGCAGTAATGAAATAGTTTGGAGTCTGACCGTCAATTGCACCTTCCTACTGGTCTAGCTAGGCGCTATTTTCTGGCTATTTTCTGTTGTCCCTTTGCCCTGAATTTTTAGCGGTTCGCACCTGCCCTCGGGTGACAGCTTATGGCGCATTTTTGGATTTTAGCCCGTAATAATACAGAAAATACGATGCACTGTGCGCGCTTGCCTCACTCGCTCTTTCCATAGTGCATCGTGCCTGCTGGCCGGTTCTGGTTTCTGGTCGTTCCTGCCCGGTTCCAGTTCTTCAAGTTCCAGTCCAGGGCAGTCCACTGAAAGGCCCTGTTTTCGCTTTCGCCGCCGGATTTGCTTGGCCTCGCTCTCCCCACACCCCTCTGGCCTCTGGCGCATTTTCGTCCACCCGCTCTTTCCTCTTTCCTCGTTCTCTCTTTCCCTTCTTCCTTCTCGCTCCTTCTCTTCTTTCTTCGCTCTTTCCCACCCACACCGCACTAAAAACTCACACACTCACACCCACCACCTCCCACGAAACCCACCCCCAACCACCACCCAACCGATCAAAAGTGCCCTCTCTCCCAATCCCACCCGTTTCTCCTCTTCTCCTCCTTCTTTCGCAATCTGCATCTTCACCTTTCAAACCTCTTCGCATCCCGCAATTCAACCAAGCATTTCTTCCTCTTCTTTCACTCTCCTCTTTCTCTTCTCTACAATCGCATCTTACTATTCTCTCCCTTTTGTCACTCTTCTCTGTATACTTTTCTCCTCCTTTCCTCACCAAAACAAACTCTTCTCTTTTTGAGTCTTTTTCTCGTCTCTCTTCTTCCTCTCCTCCTTTCTCCCGACATCTCTTGGATTCGACAACTTTGGTCCCTTTGATACCCTAGCGAACCTCGAGTTGACTTTTGGAAAGCGACTTGATTGATCAATCCCTCGACGAACGTTGTGCAAACTTCTAGTTAGGCAAACGGCCAACAAAACAAATAGAGAAAGCACGCCACTTGGGAGTCACCTGCCCAAGATTCGAGTCATCTCCATTTCTACCTAAAAACCCAACGAAAACCTGCACAACCGCAACCACGGCGTGCCCTACGTTACCACGTCCTCAATAATTCTTACCTCTCGACCACTTACGATTACATGTTGTGTTGATTGAACTCAACAGACCACCTCGCTCGATAATGTCTTACTACTACAATGCTCACCAGCAACACCCCACGTCGGCAACGGCGCCCGCTGTCAGCCACTCCCACCACGGTGGCCGGAGTCGGCGGGCGCCTCGACTGTCGGTGTCCCAGAACGCACACAAGCAACAGCAGCACCACCAGTACCGCAACAACATCCGTTCCATCAAGGAGATGACCGACAGCCTGAACCTGACCGCTTTCCGCGTCAAGTTTGAGGCTGGCCGCTCGTTCGACTTGGAAGACGACATGGAGTTCTGCCCATCTTTGCTGTCCGAGAGCGACGTGAGTACACCGGATACTTAATATTTGTTTTTTACCCTACTCCCCCCTTCATCACTAACATCCTCAGTTGGTTTCCATTCACAGTGCCTCGTCAGAGCGGTCTTCGTTGGCAAGTAACTCTCCGGAGCACTCGCCCTCGCAGCCCGCCCAGGCAGCACCAGCCTTCTCCCTCAACGCCTCATCTCCTTCGTTCACTCTCCCCTCGCTGCAGCAGGCGCAGCAGCACACCATGAAGCTTCACCAGCCCGCCGCCACCCGGGCCCGCAACCCCATCCCCATCGTTAACCCTGGCTCCCGCCCCGGCTCGCACATGAGCATGGCCACGCCCGTTCAGCCGTCCGTGTCCCCAAGCATGCGCCTCCCGCAGCAGCAGATTGGCACTGTTTGGTAAGGTAGCCATAAAAAGCTTCCTTTGATGATCTTGTCCCTTTTGTCTTTGCTGTTGACTCAGTAAAGCAGAGGCGGAAAAGAAACGTCTGATGCAGTCTTTTTTGGTTATCCTTTTTCTCCTTTCAGTCCTTTGAAACCTGTGTGCAATGGGGGGTTATTCGACATTAGAAAGGAAGCAAACCTTGCACACCATTTTGTTTCGTTTCTATTGACAGCTAGCTTTCTGGACGCGGACACCGACAACAAACAACACAACCAACCACAACAAAAAAATCTCTCAAGAACAAATGAACGCGGCGCGGCCATCGATTTTCATCGCGACTCCCTTTCTCTGAGTGGGGCGGCCGATGGGGATGTGGACACACGACAACAACAAACGATTAGAGCGGACACGGTGGATACCGGTATCCAACTCCAACCTCATCTCGAATACGTTTTCCTTGCGGGGACCGGAACCCCGATTCGAACAAGTTTATACTTCCTTCGTTACCTCTTTTTTCCTCTGTACAAAATACATCCCTTCTACCTTGCTCGACGACGATTCCCCTCATCGACAGGGCATCCTTTTTGCCTTTACCCTACCTCACCGACCGGCGCGGCACGGATGATTATCGACGAACCTCGCTTTTACTTATTTGTTCTATTCCCCTCATCATTTTTTCTCACTATTAATTTCTTCTTCCTTCTTTTGTTTCTTTTATTGGCCAACAAAGCATCGAAAAGAAAAAAATACCCCGGTTGGGAACAGCGGTGTTTCCCAGTCTCGAAAGTTAATGGCTGTCTCGATTCGACGAATTGGCGTTTTTGCTTTCTTCTCTTTTTTTACAACCATCATTGGCGACTCCGTTTTCCCAGCGTTGCCCGGCAATTCTTAATCCTCTGCATATTCGGTTTTTATTTTCACGACCACACGGAGTTATAACGGACCTGCATCAGCTTCTTCTTTTTTTATCCCTCTTGCTTTTTTCTGCGTCATACAGGAGCGGGCGACATTTTCTCTACTACTACGATAAAAAACGGTTCATTATGGGTCCACGAGTTGAAAGACAAAAAAATATCTGTTTTTGTTTAGATCAAGTCTGTCTTCTTTTTCTCACCAAGCGGCTTCTTCTTTTGTTTTTCGTCTCATGGGGTTTCATCATTTTCTTGCCTCATTTTTTTTCTTGCAGTTTCACACCGCCTGATTGTCTACGGACCTTCGGCGGTCGGGTCGGGAGTTGCGTCACTTTTGCGGTTCTGCGCTTTTTGTCTTATCTTACCTCATTGTTTTATACTCGGTGTTTTGATTGCTTTGATTTTGAACTTCGATTCAAATCAAACGGGATGTCATTTTGTCATTTTTTGGGGCCACATAGGAGGGGAAATAAGGGCTGGCAGGCAACGAAAGCGGCCTTGTGTTACGTTTTCTTTTTTGGGTTTCTGTTTTATTCTCATTGTGCTTTTACTCATCTTTTCATCTCTTTTACGCCCTTTCTTTCTGGTTGGGGTTTGTCTCATACTCTTTTCCTGTCTCTTCTTCTTCTTGTCATTGTCCTTTCTTCACACATATCTTTTGGGAATGGTTCTGGAAATACCCGTCTCTCTAACACAGAGTATGGGGTCTCCTTTGCGGAGTTGGTATCTACTTTTTTCTTCTCATTGACTTGTTTTGTTACCCTGTTCACTTTTTACTTGGCTTGTTTGAAAGATTCCCGTGTTGCGATTTTTTTCTTGAGATATGAGACTTAACTACTACCACTAGGAAAAGGGAAAGGGGGGGAAACATGAGGAGCAAAAACAAAGGAGCATATATTTTTGCGTCATTATTCACACTTTTTTCCATCATACTTTTTTTGCATATTCTTAACTTTGTTGTACCACTTTTTGGCAGTGATTATTCACGTCTCTTGACCTTTCTAACTTGGCGATCTTCTTGTCTTTGGATGTTTTTCTGGCCTGTTTTGGTGTGTTACGATCTAGTGAAACTTGAGGTACTCTGTACTGTGGGAAAAGGAAACCCAAAAATACAACATTGACTTTTGTTCTTCTAAATTCTAAACTCTAAAGTATTATTTGCCTCGTGACGTTGTGATAGATGAAAGTGTTTCGTGTGCTTGCTGTTTCGCCACAGGGTCACGTCATGACGGCGATCTTTCTGTGTATGTTGATGTCAATTGTGGGATACCTCCAGCACGGGCAAACGAAGGAATTGTTACATGAATCGAAGACACTTTATTGAAGAGATGACTCGCCTCATCACCTGCAAATTTCAAGAAGGCCAAGGGTATATACTTTATGTCGATATTGTATTCGTTTCGAGATCGTGTAAAGTCCTTGTCCTTGTGGTAAGCGAGCTGGCGAGAAACTGTCACACAATTGTCTATATCGCGGGGCTGAAATTGAGTGCAGCTTGTGCTTCAACAAACTCAGCTGAACAATATACATTTCTATATTGTCCGATAATCAAAAGTGAAGAAAACAACATGACAGTGACAGCCATCTAGAAGGAAGACCACTTCCGCCCAGAACGTCAAAACAAGCTTTTTGAGATGCTTCGGTCCTTCGGCCTTCGATTGTCGAGTCAAATCGTGGATGCTGTCTTCCCCAGAAGAGACAGGACATATGATTCCGACGACGATGGAAATAAGACAAAAGTGATTCTCACCCTTTGGGCCTGCCATCATTGGCCTGTTTCCCCTGTCCTGCCTGTCATCCTTGGTCTGTTTGGTGCCTCCCCGCATCTTAGAACGCTTTTCTTGGGTGCTCGGCACTTGTTGTTTTGGTCGTTCGGCCGTATAAAAGCGGCGTGTGCGGAGAGCGCGGATGGCTCAAGGGGGAAAAGGGATAAGCGAAAAGGGAAGAGGCACGAGGCAGTACCCGAAACTATATCACTGTTTTGATTTTGATTTTGTATTTGTTTTTACTCCTGACCTGGTTCTTGGAGATGTGATCTTTTGATTTTGATTTTGATATCGATATGCCTTTGTGATCTATTCCATCTCTATACTGAATGTTATATTGATTCTATTGCCAACAAGACTGTCAACAACTCTTTAAACTCTCTAGACTTTTCTAAACTCTCAAAATGCTCTCGTTCACGCCCATCCATGCAACCTTTGGCGCAGAGGTCCAGGGCGCGGCTGACCTCGCCACGCTCTCCGACGCAGGCTTCGAAGAGATCAAGGCCGGCATCGCCAAGTACGGCTTCCTCATCTTCCGCGACACCGGCCTCGACGACGACGCCCATGTCGCCTTTTCCAAACGCTTCGGCGACCTCGACAACATTGCGCGCTTCATCACGCCCGGTCGCAAGATGCGCTATTCGCACATTGAGCTGTTCGACGCCGGCAATTTGGACGCCGACGGCAACGTCCTGGACCCCGACTCGGCGCGCGCGCACCAGGCCAAGGGCAACGGCATCTTCCATGTGGACTCGTCGTTCAACCCGCGCCGGGCGTCGTACTGTTTTCTCAGGGCCGTCGAGCTCCCGCCTCCGGGTGCTGGCGGCAACACGACCGACTTTGCCGACTCGCGGACGGCGTACGACACGTTGCCAGAGTCTTTGAAAGAAAAGCTGCTCAGAGCCAACTACATCGGCCGCCACTGCATTGCACAGTCGCGCAAGCTGGGCGACCCCGAATTTTATCATGATTTGGACCCGGCGTCGCAGCCGCACATGCGGCACTATGTTCTCCAAAAACACGAGCCCAGCGGACGCCTCAATCTGTACGTGGGCGCGCACCTGCACAGCCTTGAGACAGAGAAGGGTGGTCTTGTCGACAGCGACGAGTCCTGGGGCCTCATCCAGCAGCTCAACGCGCACGTCACCAGCCCGCCGTTTGTGACGTCGGTGACGTGGCAGCAGCCCGGCGACATTATCATGTGGGACAACCGCGCCGTGCAGCACCGGGCGGGCGAGGGGTCGTATGGCACCCACAAGCGCGACATGCGGCGCACGACGGTGCACGACGACAGCCCGACGGCGTGGGGCCTGAATGCCACGTCGACGGCGATGCCCGGATTCGTGTACGACCCGACGGCGGGCAACACGACTGGAGCGGTGTCTGCAGAGCTGCCGGCGCCCGTTCCTGTTGCTGTGTCGTAGGCGGATGGTTGTATTTTGTCGTTATTTGTTCATATCCCAGATTGTAACCTGTATATATATGCTTTTTTGTTGATCATAATGCCGATAGGTGCTCAATGTTCAATGCTGTCGTTAATAGTTCTCCATCCGTACCGTGATCATCTATCCAGCCCACGCGCCTTGACAAAGCGGTTGATCTGCTCGCGCGTCAACTTTTCGTTGTACTCCTCGCAGGCCATGTAGAAGGAGATCATCTCCTGCGTGCAGTCGATCGTCGCCTCCATGTCGAGCCCGCTCTCGGCCAGCCAGCGAATTAGCCAGTGCATCGTGGCCGTCCTTCCACCGTCTGCAGGTGGAGCATCCTCTGTGGTGTTGCTGTTGTTGTTCCCATTATTGTTGGCATTGTTGGTATTGTTGTTTCCGTTGTTGTTGCTGCTCCCGTAGATGATCTGGCCTTGGGCATTGACGCCCGGCGGCATGTGATGCATCGGCCCGGCACCGCCGAGAAGGGCTGTCGCCGCAGCCACCTGGGCTTGTACATTGGCGAAGGCCACCGACCGGTTGCCCGACATGGTCGGAAACGCGTTGGCCGTCGTCGGCGTGCCCATGCCGGCCATGCCGGGCGTTCCTGGCGTGCCGCCGCCCGGTGTGCTCGTGCCTGGGCCTAAAGACGACAAAGACAAGAGCAAAGGAGGCGCCTGGATCGCCGAGTTGCCGCCCCCGCCCATGCCGCCTGGCGCCGAGCCATTGCTGTTGTTTCCGCCCATGTTCATGCTGTTGTTTGTGTTGTTGTTGGCGACGGTGCCCATGGTCTGGCCCATCAGGCCAATGCCTGCGCCCGTGTTCGATCCGCCTGGCATCGGCGGCTGCAGCACCATGACCCAGACAATGGCTGTGACAGCAATCACGTGTGGCGGGTATAGGAGGGGTAAGTCGGTCATGTAGTGGTCGTTGACGACGGACCAGGCTTGGGTGAGTTCCTCGGACGTCAGCGCCAGCTCGGCCTGCAGCGTATGGAGCGTGCGGTACGGCGCGTGCACAATCAGCTGGGACGACAGCTCGGAAATCATAAAGAACTCGCACTCGCCGAGCCGCGCGATTTCGAGGCAGTGCGTGTCCGGCCACAGCACCTTGGCTTCCTGGACGACCTGGCGGATGTGCTGCGGGCACTCTTCGGTCTTGCAGGCGAGGTAGAGCGCGGTGGCCATGACGAGGTAGGGATTGGTTCGGCGGATCTCGACTTTGCAGTAGAAGCGCTTGATGTAGACCTGGGCGGTTGCGAGGGCCTGTTGCCGAGCCTGCATTCGTTTCGCGAGCCGATTCAGCTCTGGGGAGTTAGTGGTTGGCTGCGTAGCAGGCAGAGTTGATTTCACAAAAGGGTACCTACGCTGCGAGAAGAATAGACTGAGATGCCGCCATTCGGGGAGAGGGTACATGGACACGAGGCTGCGTTCCTCGTCCTGTTTCCGCTGCCGAAGCGCCGCCAGCTGCTCCTTGGAAAACTCCCAGAAGCGCCGCTGCGTCGAGTCCCAGTAGCTGGCCGCCATTGTGGGGGTGTCGGGACGATTGTCGATGCGATTTGTCGCGACAAGAGGTGGCCGGCGTGGACGAGAAGCGACGAGGGCTGTCTGTTTTGTCGAGATGTTGGTTTGATCCTTTTTGGAGGCAAGCGACGAGGCTGGCCGAACCGGAGCTTCAGCGTCTCACTTCAGTGGCCACTGACCAGTGGTTGTGGTTGCACTTGCCCGAATTGTAGGTACTGTGGTTACATAAGCGCGCTAACCACGTGCGCCTAGCTCTTGCTGCTGGACAATTGTCAATGGGTCACCGCAATTGGCAGTCGCTGATTGCACAGAAGCAAAAAGACAGAAGGAGCGGCCTGGAAGCTGAAATCTCAAAGCCGAGCGCGATACCGAAGCAAGACAACTTGAAAAAACGAAGAGACGAAAAAAGGCCCAGAACGGTCCAACTCGGCATTTTTCACTTTTGGAAGAATTTATCTATATTCACTGAAAGCTTGCTATTAAACTTGAAGTTTTTTTCTGATAAATACGTCGCAGCTTTCGTTGAGTTGTCCTGTCCCGGATTTTAGCATTATTTTTGCATTAAATTTAAACGCCAAACCGCCGCCAGCCGTCACTGCCTTTTCAGCTTTTTCTGCCCTTTGCTCTTTCCTTGTCAGCGCTCTTGCCTTTTGGCCCATTGGCACACATCGTCATTTGCTGCTTGGAACCGGCTAGCGCCATTTCTCCCGCTTCCCTAGCTGTTTTTCGTCCAACTTTTTTCTCCTTCCGTCTTCCCCTCCATGACCTCAACTTAAGCCGACGACTCGAGTCTACTCCAAACAACGACACACTTTCGACGTTTCTGTGAGCACGACCATCTCGACGCCCTCTACCAACGTCGGCTCTCGACGCCTACCTATCGCTAGCAACATTACTATCTGCTCTTTCTCTCGCCTTTTGCGCATATTTCCAGCGACGACGTAGCCTCTAGCCAATCCGGATTTCTCCAATTCCTTTTTCTTGACAACAACATCTTTCAGCTCCTCACGTTCTCACCTTTCCGTCAATCCATCGGTTCCGTCATCCCCGCCATTCCTTCGACGGCCGCCTCATCTTCCTCCTTCTCCGACTTCGCTTGCCCGCTCCCACCATGCTGGAGCTATAAGGGACACAACACGCACCCCATTGGACCGACTTATATACTCAGATCTCCGACTATTACGGAATCCGAATCCGGAAACACTTCTTGTCTAGCTCCCGGCCTGTCATGGTCTGCTTGTCATGACGGCCGGCGACACCACGGCTTCGGCTTCTGCCCCGACGGGCCCGACGGGAGCACCGAAAGAAGCTCCCACGGAAGCTTTAAAAGAAGCTCCGATGCCGTCACGGCCGCATTCGAAATCGAAAACCTCTTCGCCCTACCTCTTTGACGCCCCGCCAGCCGCCCTCGATGACCCGGCCGCGGCCTCGCTGCGCACCGCCGAGGGCGAGTCGCAGCACCAGCGGGACAAGCGCGTCGAGGAGCTGTGGAAGCGGCTCGATCCCCAGGGCGACCGCGAGCTGGACCTCAAAGGCCTTAAGAAAGGCCTGCGGCGGATCGACCATCGTACGTCGCCGTACTCTATTGAAAGTGGAAGGAATCTTGCTAACCATACAGCTATGAAAAATGCCGACGACATGTTGCGGGAGATTATCGACATTGTCGACGTCAACGGAGACGGAAAGATTCAATTTGAAGGTGGGAGAGTGGGAGAGAGGGAAAGAGACGAAGAAGGTATGGAGAACGTCGCTAACGCTCCGTTTTTGCTCCGTTTAGAATTCCGCGTGTTTGTCGAGGCTGCCGAGCGCCAGCTGCTCATCCTCTTCCGCTCCATCGACCGCAACCACGACGGCCGGCTCAACAAGGCCGAGCTCCGGGCCGCCTTCCAGAAGAGCGGCCTCACCGTCCCCGCCCGCCGCCTCGACGGCTTCTTTGACGAGATCGACATGAACCACGACGGCTTCATTACGTTTGACGAATGGCGCGACTTCCTCCTGTTTATCCCGACGCTCAACAACGGCGACGGCACCGATCCCGACTCGGGGGCGGCGCTCAAGACCGCCCTGTCGTACTATGCGTCCATTGTCATCCTCAATGCCGAGGGCGACAGCATGGTCAGCGACGAAACGCTAGAGGGCTTAGGTACGGCAACCTCAGACTCAGACCCAGACACAGACACAGAAGACACAGACACAGACACCAGCAACACCAATTCTGGTTTCCTCCTCCAGGCCCTGTTTGGTTCCATCTTGAAGCTTGCGAAGCCGAAGCCGAGCGTGGCAGAGCAGCTGCCGACGGAGACGACGACGACAACGACGACCGATGACGTGCAGATCCTGGAAGACGGCACAGATTCAGAACGTCAAATACGAAAACGAAAACGCATACGGCCGCCAATATCTGAGGAAAGCAACACCTCCTCAATACCGCCCGTCCCTTCCTCTCCCACAGCGCCGTCACCGCCGCCGCCTCCACTGCCGCCAGATTCAGATGCACAAGAGGGGGCCGTTGTGTCAAAGTCCAAGAAAAAGTCAAAGTCTGGGTCGCTGCACGAGTCGGAGACAGGAGAGGGCGCGTCAAAAGTGCTTATGTCATCCGCGGCTGCAGGAGGGGGAACGTCAAAAGGGGCAGAGAGCACGCCAGCTGTGGCCGGCCGTGGACACGAGTACGAGGACTATGAGGACCTGGACGACGTCGACGAACTGGACGAAGTGCTCGACAGCGACAGCACGCAGACGATTGCGACCGGATCCGGCACCAAGCTTCAGAGGGCCCAGAGGGCATCTCCTACTACCACCAGCCGGAAGAGCAAGTCCAAAAAACTGACACAATACGTGCCCCATCCAGGCTACTTTTTGGCGGGCGCGCTGGCGGGCGGCATCTCGCGCACGGCGACGGCGCCCTTTGACCGCCTCAAGGTGTACTTGCTCGTGAACACGCGCGGCGGCAGCTCGGCGGCCGCCGTCAAGGCCGCCGTCGGCGAGTCGACATCGACACCGGCAGCCGCCTCCGCCGTCCGCAAGACCGGCCGGCCGATCCGCGACGCCATTGTCAACCTCTACCGCGCCGGCGGTCTGCGGACATTCTTTGCGGGCAAGTCCAGTCGACTCTTTTATCTCTCTTTTGTCTGCTTTCTCTAACCTAACAATGTAGGCAACGGTCTCAATGTCGTCAAGATTATGCCGGAGACGGCCATCAAAGTAGGTTCTAGGTCCCCTACGAATGCCATTCTCTACATTGTACCCTACTAACCAGTCAGTTCGGCTCGTACGAAGCGGCCAAGCGCACCTTGGCAGCGTTTGAAGGCCACGGCGACCCGCTCCGGATCAACTCGTCGTCCAAGTTTGTGGCTGGTGGCGTGGCGGGCATGATTGCGCAGTTCTGCGTCTACCCGCTCGACACCTTGAAATTCCGGCTGCAGTGCGAGACCGTGCAGGGCGGCCCGACCGGCAATGCCCTGCTGATCCAGACGGCGCGCCGCATGTACGCGACGGGCGGCGTGCGGGCCGCTTATAGAGGAGTGACGATGGGTCTGATTGGCATGTTCCCCTACAGCGCCATCGACATGGGCACCTTTGAGCTGCTCAAAGGCACATACATGAAGTACAAGGCGCGCTACTACGGGATCCACGAGGAGGACGCCGCGCCTGGCAACGTCGTCACGGGCATTATCGGCGCCACGTCCGGCGCGTTCGGCGCGACCGTCGTGTACCCGCTCAACGTGCTGCGGACGCGTCTCCAGACGCAAGGCACGGTGATGCACCCGCCGACGTACACGGGCATCTGGGACGTGGCGACGCGGACGGTGGCCAACGAGGGCGTGCGGGGGCTGTACAAGGGCCTGACGCCGAATTTGTTGAAAGTGGCGCCGGCGCTGAGCATTACATGGGTCGTGTACGAGAACTCCAAAAAGGCCTTGGGGTTGCCTTAGTCGACAGAAAGCAAAAAGAGAGAAAGATGTCGACACGGAGAGACACGTTTTGGGATAGAAGTGGGCATGGCATGGCGTTTTTTGCACTTTTTGCGTTTCCCCTTTTGGCTTTACGTTAATGTTTCTTATGTTTTACTTTATTCTTTCTTTATATTTTCTTCCTTTATTTCTTTCTTCATCCTTCTTTATTTCCCTTTTACGTCTCGCCTCCATGTACTGTTTACGACCCTCTCACTCTCACACTCTCTCATATATATACGGCCGGTGGTAGATGGGATTAGAACACGGGCATTATAAGAAGGATCTCTGATATCTTGTCTCTGAATGGAATGAGAGAAAATCAAAAGAAAGTCACACACTCATCGGATCGTCATCTTGCGTCATATTGCTATTCTGATACCCAGTTGCCTACCAAGATCTAGTCGTCGTGTACGTACGCATGGATAGGACGTACGCATCTACATGTTTCTGTAGAGTACCATCAACCGGTGACTCTATGGAAAAGTCTGTCTTGAGATTTGTCTTATGTTCGAGTGCTTTCTCTTCTTTTCTTCCTCCTGCATTGCACCTGTGGCTCTGCATTTACGGTTTTACCGTTTTAAGCAGGTGGAGTCGCGCTGTAAGTGGCCTGTCAAGCCTGTATTAACGGTAGCGGGCTGTAGTGCAGGCGCTAACGGCCAGCGTACGCACGCCGTCGTAGGCAGCCTTATTTCGAGGCCAGCGAGTGACAGACGAAATTTTGACAGTGACAGAAGTCTGCATTGAGTTCACGGCTCCCGCCGCCAAGCGTCACAAATTAAGGTTGCGGCGTCTTTCGTTATGCTAAAAGTAAGATGCGCAGATCGAGTGTTATAAACGGGAGACTGAAGTCATAAGAAAAGGGAAGAAGAAAAACTGCCCTTCAACGCCTTATCACCGCATTTACGTCGCTTGTGTCGACATTGACATTGACATTGACTTTGGAGATGGCCGTGCCAATCAGTAACAGAGACTATGCACGACGAGTGCGATCTTGGCTGCTTTTGTCGCAGGATGTCGTCAAGTCGTACGTCGTACGTCGTACTCCGTCCTCTATCTGCTCGATGCAAGGCCAGTGTGGCCCGCCGTAAGCTCGGGTCAATCAAAGCCCTATTTGAGGGGGGCCAATTGGTGGAGTGGAGGGCTGGAGGGATTGTATTATGTACCTTCTGTATTGGGCAATTGGTGTAGCAAATCTGTGAGGCAAGAGCGACAGGCGGGGAGACGGGAAGCAGGCGATGTAGGGGCAAGAGCAAGAGTAAGATACAAAATACAAAAGGCAAGAGCACGAAAGAAACAGGAAAGAACCACCGTTCTCCTGCAGGCGGGGTAATAGGGGTACGTCTTGCAAACATCAGATCTCGCCATCAGTGCTGACGCGCAGCCTTTCTGTTTTGTCTCTCCATTTTCTCCCTTCCCTCCAAAAGTGTGGGTGGTCCTTTTCCAGGCAGACGCATTTCGGGAGCCGTCGTTGGCTGGCGATTGGCAGGTCCTGTTTTCTTACGGCATACACGGTACAGTGAGACCAGGGCAATGAACAATACATATTGAGGCCGTCTCTTCAACTTTTGTTTTCATTTTCATTCAATTGTTGATTGGATTCATTCGCTCTTTTATTTTGGCATCATCATCAACGTCAATTTCAACTGACTTACATCGCATCGACACACACCAACATCGACTAGCGACGCCACACTCAGCATGGCCGCTGAAAACGAGCCGCTCCTGGTCTCGTACCAAAAGAACCCAGAGGATAGTAATGGCTCCGTCAACGTCCACGTCTACCAGGCCGCCGCCGAGATCCGCCGCCTCCGCAGCGACCGTCGCCGCAAGGTCGCCCGCTTCCACCATGTGCTGGGCTTTGTCCTGCTGATCACGATCGGCTTCTGGACGCACTGGTTCGGCATCCCGTCGCTGTTTGGCAGTCTTTTTGGCAGTGGAGGAAGCAAGAATGACAACGACGTGATCGGCCTCGGCTCGACTCCTTTGGACGGCCCCCTGGTCCTCCCCGAAAACCCCGTCTGCCACACCCACGGTGAGCCGCACGCTTACCCGCTGTCGTCGTACCCGCTCGAGTTTGGCAGCGAGCACAGCCTGACCGTCCTCCAAAACACGACGCACAACTGGCACCACCACCATGACCACGATCACGGCGATGAAAACGACGGCGACTACCGCTGGCGCCGCGTGCGCGTGTCGGGCGAGACGGTTGTCCGGCAGGTCGTCGACGGCAAGAAGCCGTCCATTGACGTTGAGGCTTTGAGCAACGACGACCGCATTCGCACGACGTACGTCTGGGCCAAGGACACGCAAAAACTGACCGTCGTCGTCGACGACCGCATCTGGGTCGAAAAGGGCGACTGGCAGCACAACCTGGAGCTGTGCCTGGTGGTCAGGGTGACCGTGTGGGTGCCAGAAGCGTCCGCCGAAAAGAACAAGGAGCTGCACTTGAAGGACCTCCACATTGGCAACATCCACCTGGGCATCCAGCTGATTGACAATCTCGACCTGGTCGTGGACGAGGCCGCGCGGCTGAGCTCGGTCGTGGGCAGCATTGTGGCATCGCGCGCTTTGCCTGACGAGGAGGCCGAGAAGAAGGCTACCACGAAAGACGTCGACTGCCACGAAGCTTTCCTGGAGAGCATCCAGTTTGCGCCCGGCTACCGCTTCGAGGCGCGCCGCACGAGCGTCACCACGACGGCCAGCCCCATCCGCGGGCCGTGGTCGCTGGTCGACAGCCTGTACATCTTTTCGGTGTCGGGCTCCGTGAGCGTCGGCGTCCGCGCCGAGGGCACGGCCGACGACAGCAAGGACAAGGAGCTGGCCGATCTCCGTATTGAGACTGTGAGCGGCAGCATCGGGTTTGAGGAGCTCAAGGAGACCGCCGAAGGCGACGAGGAAAAGGTTCGCCGCCCCCACCGTCTGGCGCTGACGACCCGCTCCGGTGTCGCCCACGGCTCCGGCTCGTTTGCCGAGACGGCGCGCCTGCACACCACGTCGGGCAACATTGCCGTCGCCCTGGCCATCCATAAGCTCTCTCAAAACGACGGCGACGACTTTGTCCCGGCGTCGCTCGACACCGATACTGTGTCTGGCTCCACCGTCGTCTGGCTGCTCAACGAGACCACCGCCAACGCCGCCGTTGACTTTTTGGAGAGCACCCACCACTCGGTGTCTGGCTCCATCGAGCTGCACTACCCGACGTCCTGGGTCGGCGATATTCATTTGAAGACAGTGGCCGGCGGCTCGCTCGTCGTCGAGGGCAAGGGCGTGCACGTTGTGCCGGACGACTCGCCGCGCTGGCCGCCGCGGGTGGGCCGCAAGGTGGACGCGATCAAGGAGGGCACGCGCGAGGGCGATGAGGAGGAGAAGGGTGGACACCGGTCGACGCTCAACGCCGACACCGTCAGCGGCCGTGTCCGGCTGTCGTTTCCCCAGTAGATGATGGGGGGATCTTGTTGAAGGAAGGAGATAATGATGACGATATTTGATCTTTATGAAATTGCATGCTATGAACATATGAACTGCACTGGGTGCACTGGTAGGATAGTGTTGACCAACTTTGATTTAATAAAAGCGTTTCTTTTGTTTGACTTTGATTAATTTGATTCATTAACTCGTGATTGGTATAGACACTACGTATTGTAAAAGAGGTATGAACAAGAAAGACAAAACAAGAAAAGAAGAGGAGAGTAGTCTATGTGATATAAGTTTTATGCTTTTGCAACCAGCCCAGGGGAAAGCGAGAGTGAAAACAGAACAAGACAAAGAGAGAAGAAATTAAGTAGAGTAAAGGGGAGAGAAAAGAAAGGAGAATGTAAACAAAGGAAAATGGAGGGACTAGAAGCCCGGTCTGATTTTTTTCTGACAGCCCAACCAACGACACCTTCACCACCTTTCACCTAGACACGGCCAAAGAGACCCTCCTTGGTGCCCCTCTTGCCCGAAAAGGCGACGAAGCCGCCGACCAGACACATGACACCACTAAAGATGGTGACGGGCACATAGGTGGCGTAGTGGTGCAGAAGCTGGCCGTTGATGGGCGGGCCGATGAGGACGGCAATGGAGGCCGCGCCCAGGCCCATGCCCAGGTAGGTGCCCATGTTGCGCGGGTCGTCTGTGCAAATCGAAATGGCGGCCGAGGCGCCCGACACGATCGTGCCCGACGAGAAGCCAAAGGCAATGGCCCAGACGACGAGGCCGGCGGTGCTGTGCGCCTTTTCGAGGGTGAGAATAATGATGCCGGTGCTGACACCGCCGGCCGCCAAGACGTTGATGCGGCCGAGCTTGTCGGCCAGGATTCCGGGGATGATGCGGCCAAAGGTGGAGGCGGCGTTGACAATGGCGAGCAGGTACGACGCCAGGGTGGTGTCCATGCCCTGGGTGACGGCGTAGCTGGGCAGGAAAAAGAGGGGCGTGAACAGGCCCATGAACAGGAAAAACATGGCCAGCACGATCGACACGTAGTTGACCTGCTTGAACGCCGACCACACGAAAAACTGCGTCGTGCGTGGCGGCAGACGCGGGCGGACCGTCACACAGGAGATGCCCAAGGAAAAGAGCATGACAAAACCGATAATGCGAACGGCCCAGCCAAACGACAAATGGGACGACACGACAGGGTCGTTAAGCATTCTACTGAGCGCGATGGGGAATACAACGCCACCAATCGACGAGCCGGCGACGGCCACGCCGAGTGCGGCGGCGCGCTTCTTGTCGAAAAACTGGATCACCGCCGCCATCGCCGGGAACTGCATCGTGCCCGTGGCGATGCCCATCAGGATACCCTGGGCCAGCAAAAACTGGTAGTACTCGGTGCACAGACTGATCATCATCGTGGCAAACACGCAGATGAGCGTCGCCGGCCGGATCAGCCACGCGCCGTAGCGGTCAAACAGCGGGCCCGAGATGGAGCCGGCGACAAACTGGAAAAAAGCCGTGCAGCTGCCGATCCAGGCGATCGTGTCGGCGCTCTTGTCCGCCAGCTGGTGCGTCATGTAGTACTCTTGGAAGACGCCAAACGAGTTGGCAAACCCCAAGGCGGCGAAAGTAATAAAACCGGCGCCAATGGCCACGGACCAGGCACGCCAGCCGCCGTCGGGGGCCGGGCCGTACTTGGCGAGGTCAAAGTCGGCGTCGGGAGAGGCGGCATTCTTTTCTGGGTCGGCCGTTTGTACGTCCTTTTCAGCATCCTTCTCAGTATTGACATCGACGTTGTGCTCTCTTGAAGGCGGCGTGTCGAGAGTGGCTTCGTCCGACGAGGGGTGGCCGTCGTCGAGCGGCGGTGTCTTCTTTTCGTCGGCCATGGTGATGTTGATGTTGGTACTGGTGTAAGGTAAGACGAGCTCGAGATGCAATAATGTTGTGTTTGTGATAGTGAAACAACAAAGAAGAACCAACACAAAGACAAGGCTGCTTCCGAGAGGGCGTACCAGTCCAGATATAAATAAAGCCTGTCGGTTGGAAAGGACATAAAATCAAATAAAAAGACTGGGTGAAGACCGATGGAGATGGACAGGGAAATGGCATTGCCTGATTTTGTCATTTCCTGTCACCCACTCCCTATTTTATTAGGAAAAGAGGGTAGGAAATACACTTCTGCAACACGGCAGGTGACTTCAAGGGGTCGCGTTGGCCGCGTTGCCGTCTGTTCATCGCATGGTGACAGTGGTTGTGACGTGAAGTCGAAGGATCAAAGTCGGCCTCGGAGACTGGACCCACTTTTATGGGTGTAAGTCAAGACAGCCAATCACAGCACACTAAAAGTCGGACTCGGGAAACTCGGCCAATTGCTGACCCTGCTTAGCCCCGACTTTCTCTGATCGACGCACGCCAAAACCTGCAAAAGTCGGCAAATTCCCTCGCCCGACTTTCTCTTTATCTCCTTGTCTCGACATCATAAAAGTGAAATGCCCGCTCTCGTGCGATGCAGAAACACGGACAAGACTCGCAAAGCCGATTTCTTTCTTTTGTCATTCTTTTGTCATTCTTCTTTTTGTCTTGAATTGTCGGACGTCCTCTGCTTCAGTGGAGGGTTATAGGCAACTCACTGAACACTGAACACTGAACAGCCCTATGGGGCCCAACACGAACACGAACAACACAAAATGCCCGAGCCCGAAGTCCGTCGCCGAAGAAGGCCTGCAGTGTAAGTCGAGTTTGCCAAGGACCAATTGGCACCCCTAGTCTTACACCCCCTACTCTGTACGGAGTACTGACCGTACAGCTCCTGCACGTTGTGCCGCCGGCGCAAGATCCGGTGCAACCGTGAACAGCCTTGCAGCAACTGTCTGCGGGCGCGCAAAAATGTGGCGTGCGTGTATGAAGAGCTGCCGCCGTTGGCAACTGGGGGCTCAGTAGCTGGAACGGGATCCGGAACGGGGACAGACGTTGTGGCCGAGGATGTGACGACAAGGCCACCGACAACGTCGCCGGTAGCATTGACAGTGCCTGCCTCTGGCCCCAAGCTTGCTCGACGCCCCAACAATGAAGGCATCGTCTTTCGGAATCCGCCACACTCACAGACACAGACCCAAAACTCACAGACGACAACACCAGCGGCTTCCAGCATTGAGAGTCTGGACCCAGCTCGTCCTTCTGTTGGCACGACCTTTCATTCGGCCATCTTTGGCCTGACGGGACTGACCGTGGCCGACATCTCGCCGAGTGGGGGCCAACCTTCATCGACAGCCGCCAATGCAAACAGTGCTTCTGCTTCCGGGAACAACTCTTCTCCCACGACCGGCCCGACCTCGGCCGTCCCGTCTCCCTTTGACCACCAAAATGTCATGGGCCTGCCCGAGTTCAACTATGACAACAGCACGGCCCAGACTCAGGCGAAGGGGCGTCTGCATGCTAAAAGTGACAACAACACCCACACATCCCCCGACGTCCAGTCGATGCACCAGCGGATCCGCCACTTGGAGGCCCAGCTGCACGACGAGAGACGGGAGCGGCACTCCAGGGACAGCCATAGGGATGGCCATCGAGATCGAGATGGCCGCCGGGACCATCGCCGCTCTCATGGTCACCGCGCACCCAACCTGCCGCACATGGTCGTGTCCGAGGCGGGCGACAATGCACCCATGTCCTACTTGACCATTGAAGACCCGCCGCCGCTGTCGTCGTGGTCGCACAACTCGCGGCATTCACGGCGTTCACGCAGGTCGTATCGCTCGCACAGATCGCATGGCCGGCACCGTTCGTCGCGGTGGTCTCGTTCTCGGTCCAGGTCACGTTCCAATTCTCATTCCCACTCACGCTCGCCCTCTCGTCAGCGACACAGCCGGTCATATCGGTACGCATCTCGCCGTTCTCTGTCGCCTCGTTCGCGCTCGCAAACACCGAGGTCGACACGGGGGCGTTCCCGGTCTCCCCGTCGCGGATATCGTCACACTGCCCAGTCACGCTCCCGCTCGCGCTCGCAGTCACTCGACTCGTATCGTGATTCCCGGTCACCGTCGCCGCACCGAAGACACGATCGCCACCGACACTCTCGATCCCGCCCGCACTCCCATTACGACCCACACGGCTCCCACTCCCACGGCGGATCAACTACTCTGACGCCTAACAATCCACTCAGCGACCGCGGCAGGCACCACTTGTGCTTCTCCAACAACGAGTTTGAGAACGCCAACAACGAGAACGCCGACGACAACGGCAACGACGTGACGACCACCAACGCACTTGCACTTGCCGACCGGCCTCCCACGCCCTCTGTCGTCAACTGGCCAACGAAACCCAGCTCCATTGCCGGCGACTTTTTCGTCTCGTCGCGCGGCCGGTCCTTTGGTCCTCGAGAGCGCGAACACGACCGCCCTCGCTCTGACCGCATGCACATGACCAGCCGCAGCGTCATGCACAAGACGCGCCTCTTTGGGCAGAGCCACTGGGTCAACAGCATTGTCGGGTTCCGCGACATTTTCGAAATGATTGACCCCTTGGTGACGGAGGTCAGCGACAGCACCGCCTCCAAGGTCTTTGTCGACATGCAGCGCCTCAAGCACATGGGGCGCATCATCAAGGCGTTGAGAGTGGGGCCCGCCTGGCCGCCGTCGTCGGTGGGGAGCCCCGAAAACTACGGCCTTCCTTCCCGCGAGCTGGCCGACTCCCTCGTCGAGTGCTACCTCCGCAGCACCGAGAGCGTGTACCGCATTTTGCACATTCCCATGTTCCGCCGCGAGTACGAGGCCTTGTGGAAGGCCGTCGACACGAACACGCCCCTCTCAAAAGCGGACATGGCCTTTTTGACCCAGCTCAAGCTCGTCCTGGCCATCGGCTCAGCCACCCACCGCGACCACATCGCCCTCCGCGCCCGCGCCGTCCGCTGGTTCTATGCCGCCCAGGCCTGGTTCGCCGAGCCCGAGTACAAGGCCCACCTGACCATGCAAGTCTTGCAGATTCATTTGCTCTTGTTGTTCGCCCGTGAGGCGACCGGCATCGGCGGCGCCCTAATCTGGATCTCTGTCGGCGACCTTGTGAGGTCGGCCGTCTACATGGGCCTGCACCGCGACCCGGACCGGCTGCCGAAACGGATGAGCCGACTCGCGGCCGAGATGCGCCGCCGCCTGTGGAACACCATCCTAGAACTGGTCGTGTCGTCGTCTCTCGATGCCGGCGGGCCGGCCATGCTGTCCATGACGGACTTTGACGCCCGCCCGCCGAGCAACATTGACGACGAGGCCTTGGAAGAAAGCATGTTGGCCGAGACGGCGGCAGCCAAAGCAGCGGCCGCAAAGACACAGCAGCAGCCGGCATCAGCAACGCCAGGAGACCCGCCGCCGACCCGCATGAACGGCCTCGAATCGGCAGGCATTGTGGCTACACAGGCCCAGCCGAACGCTCTTCCGAGCAACTGTGCCAAGGATATTTATATTGATAATGGCAACATGCGAGGCGTGCCTGAACCAGCAACTGCTGCCGAGCTCCTTGCGCAAGAGAAGCGATCCGACGGCGAGTGGATCGGCGGGGGCGTGGGCGTGAATCGAGACGATCCTCTGGGTCGTCGTGGCATTGACGACAGAGACAGGGACAGGCGAGACGGCTGGCAGAAGAAAGTCTACGTCGAAGAGAGAAGCACACCGCGTGCTCCACCGCCACAAGTTTGCATCGCTCTAAGACAGGCTCGAGATGAGACGCCTCAAGGCAGGCCTGTCAATGATGACAGCGACGAGGAAGACGGTGAAAAATCAGACGACGAAGGTCCTCGTCCGGTCCCCGACCCATCATCCGACTCTACCCGCCCCTCGCACAAGTTCACCAGCATGTCTGTTGCTGTCGCTCTCCGCAAGACACTGCCTCTGCGCCTTGCCATTTGCAAGTTTCTGAACGACATGGGCCCACCGGGTACCTATTCCGATACGTTGAGACTTGACCGGCAGTTCCGCTCCGCCTACCGCGAGCTGTTTGACACTCTGCAGGGGTATAGACAGGCGTCGGCGTCCACCTCCGAAGAGAATACTATTGACCACTACACGGTCGCCATGATCCAGCTGAACATGCGTCGCTACCTCCTGTGTCTGCACATTCCCTTCTTTGGCGCGTCCATGCACGAAGAGACGGCCTATGCCTACTCGCGGCGTGTTGTGAGTGAGACGGCCGTTCGCGTCTGGCACACCTGCTGCCCGGGGATTGTCGACACGAGCATACCGACTGTGGAGGCGGCGGACGTTGCTGCTGGAGAGGCTCGCTCTCCCGGGGTACGTTCTGGCCGCATGTTTGTGGACCCTGCCCTTGCTCGCCAGACCATGCTCGGTGCCGGCGCCCTGCGTCGCTTGGCCATGCAGGCCAGTCTGCTGGTCGCCGCCGAGGCCAAGTTCCAGCTGGTCGAAGACACTGATGTGGCCGATCCTACTGGAGGCCGTATCCGCCCCGACTTGCTGGCCATTATCGAGTCCTCGGCCCACTGGTGCCTCCGCAGCATCGAGGCCGGCGAGACCAATTTCAAGGGCTACCTGCTGTGGCGCCTGATCGAACGGCAGCTCGACGGCATGCGCCGCGGCATGATGGCAGCACCGACGGCCACGCCCGAGTCTCGCCTGGAACTGGCTCGCGAGCTTGTCGCCGGCGCAGAAGAGGCCGAGAAGCTCTGCATGCCGATCTTGGAGGGCATGATGGCCAGGGGCATTGAGGCGGCCGCGTCGTCCCCCGAAGGTGGTGTCGGCCCCGGCACCGAAGTTCATAATTTGATCCGAATGTGCCGCATTGAAGACTGCCCGTGCCAGACACTCTATCGGCAGTATCTGCAGCAGCAACAACAGCAGCAGCAACAGCAGCAACAGGAACAGCAGCAGCAGCAAGCCCTGGAAGCGGCACAGCTGGCCGAGCAGCAGCAACAGATCCAAAACATGTCGACACAGCCGCCGTTTATGCCCGGAATTCAACAGCCTCTCGATCCCATGGCAATTGATTTTACCGTCGACAATTGGGAGTTTATCATGCCCGACGCGCAGTCGCTCAACATCGGTAGTGGCGAGCCGTTGAGCTGGCTGTTTAACGGGGAGCCGACACAGGGAATTATCTGGTAGTCGCGTGTGGTGAGGTGTTGATTTTTGATTTTTTGTGTTTTGTAAATCATTGGTAGAAACCTAGGAGCCTAGATACCCATTGTTGATAGACAAATGTTACCCCTTTTAGGCCTCGTCATCTCCTTCCTATTCCTTGTGAATGTCGTGTGTTTCCATCGCGCTTTCCTCGACCGTCCTCGACGATCCAAACGGTGATTTCAGGAAGGTGCCTTGGCCACCACACCAAAACCACAAAACCATGGTGTTGGCGGATCATAGCGCCTTAATTCCGTCTGTAAGACAGAAGCGCAGGCGCTCAATGGCGGCGCACCAGGGGTCAGCAAAAACAGTGGGACCTGCTGTCGCTTGCTTTGTGCACTGTGGCCTGGCACACTAAACCGTTTCCCACGTTTTTAGTGGAGCCTATTTTTGGGCCCTTTCCCAGCCTGGCCGTGTCGCTCCTTCCCCCGCACCCACGGGCGAACCACACCCTTGCGCAAGACAGGCAAGCTCGACCGCAGGCGGAGGCAGGCTCCCAACAGACAAGCAAACGAACCAGGAAGCAGCCCACCAAAAGACACCAACCTGCGCCGTCTCTGCGCCTTCCCACACTGCGCTACGACGACGCACGCACAGTGTCTCCTGCCTCTTTCTGACTTCTGGGCCGTTCTTTCTGCAACGGGCTTGCTACGTTCGACCTCCTCTTTTGATCTTTCTCTTCCTCCTTCTCACTCCATTCTTCTTCTTTTCTTTTTCTGTCCTCCCCTCAACCTCCAGGTTCTCGTCAATCTGTCACCCACCCCGAGCGATTGCTGGCATTCCGCTCAGATAACGGCCGTCCTCCGAAACCGCGCGATTAACGACTCTCGGCCTTTTTCATCCCATCGCCGAACATTGGCAGATCCCCTCCTCTCTTGGGCCAGTCGGCCTCGACCGAATTCTTTCGAGAGTCCATTTTCTTTCTGCCTTTCCTAGGAATACTTCGACGACCCTTACCTACGATCGACCACATCCGCCATGGCGAGCAAGAAAGTCCGCCAGAGGATCAGCTACGGTACGCCGCCTGTACTCCCCCGCCGCATCGATAGCATAACTCGAAAATGACGCTGCTTTGAGTCCCTGGTCTTTTGGCATTTTGTAGAACACAACTCGACTAACACACAACAGTCCTCGAAGATGCGCGGTCCCTCGGCCACCGCCTCGGCGTCAATGGCCTCGCTGTCGACAGTGAGAACAATATTTTGTAAGTAACAAGCAAGGTGTATTGCCCTCGTGCTCCCATATTCCCGTTAAGCCCCATCTCGGTCTAATTCTCTTTTCCTTTCTCCTCCTCGACAGATACTCTGGCGGTCGCGATGGCGTAGTCTGCGCCTGGGACCTGCACCTCGACAAGCCGACACAGGCACCTGCCAAACCCGACGAATCTTCTTCCTCTTCAAACGACAACGACGGCTCCAAGAAGTCAGAGCCCGCCGCCCGCCCACACATCCAGACCGCCGTCTCGCGTGCCCAGACGCAGGCCCATACCCACTGGATCAACGACATTGCGCTTGCCCAGAACAACTCGGCCCTCGTTACCGCCTCGAGCGACCTCCTCGTCAAGATCTGGCGGCCCCGCGAGGGCGACAACGACGACGAACCCGCCGTCCTCGGCAAACATGCCGACTACGTCAAGTGTGTGGCATCGCCGGGGCAGCAGTCGACATGGGTCGCCTCGGGCGGCTTGGACCGGCGTATCTGCCTGTGGGATCTGGCGGGCGCCGGCAAGATTCTGGAGATTGACGTCAGCGGCCAGGAGCACGCCGAGAAGGGCTCGGTATACGCCCTGCGCGCCAACCACAATGTCCTGGCCAGCGGTGGACCCGAGTCGACCGTCCGACTGTGGGACCCTCGCGCCGGTGGCAAGACCATTACCAAGTTTGTCGGCCACACCGACAATGTGCGCGCCATTCTCGTCAACGACGCCGGCGACACGATCATGACGGCCAGTTCCGACCAGACGGTCAAGGTGTGGAGCGTCACGGCCGGTCGCTGCATGCACACCCTGACGATGCACAACGACAGCGTTTGGTCACTGTACTCTGACGCACCCGACCTCAGTGTTTTCTACAGTAGCGACCGCTCGGGCCTTGTCGTTAAGACGGACGTCCGGGGCAACCTCAACGACTGGGACAATGGCCTGTCTGTGGCCGTGGCCCAGGAGCACAACAGCATCAGCAAGGTTGTGGCCAGCAACGGCTACATCTGGACGGCAACGTCCAGCTCGTCCATCAACCGCTGGGCCGATGTCAACACAACCAGCGACGAGGAGGCCACTTCTTCACAGCCGCCGCGGCCCTTCTCACCTTCAAGCGAGACGAAGCGCCCGCACAGCTCATCCGTGTCGACCGTCACCGGAACCAAGCCAGTACCGCGCATTATCCCGGCCGATATCCCCGCCAAGTCGATCCTGCGCATCTCCAACACAGCCGCTTTCCCCGTGGCTGCTGGTGCGACACCCAGCAGCCCTGTCGCTGGCGCGGCCGACGGTGTTGCAGGCAGCCCACCTGGCCCTGGCATCAGCCGCAAGGGCTCCGAGGTTGTCACCAACGGCGGTGATGCTACGCCCGAAGCGGTGGAGCCCGTGCACAGATTGCCTGTCGAGACGATCGAGGGCAACTTTGGTCTGGTCAAGCACCGTCTCCTCAACGACCGCCGGCGCGTGCTGACGCTCGACACGGCTGGCGAGGTGATCCTGTGGGACATTATTGCCTGCAAGCAGATCCGCCAGTTTGGCAAGCGCCACTTGGAAGATGTCGAGCCGGAAGTCAACACGACCGAGGCTGTGGCGCCATGGTGCTCGGTGGATGTCAGCTCGGGCCAGCTTACGGTTGTGCTTGAGCAGTACAACTGCTTCGACGCCGAGATGTACGCGGACGAGATTGAGGCCAATGGGGCCGAAGACGACGGCGAAAAGAAGCCGGCGGTCGAGTTCCGCGAGGACCAGCGCATCAACCTAGGCAAATGGGTGCTGCGGTACCTGTTTGCCAACCTGATCGACGAGGAGGTGCGCCGCGACGAGGCCCACCGCGCCAAGATCAACGAGGCGGTCGAGAAGCGGATCCAGGCGGCGGCGGCGGCGAGCAAGCTGAGCATGCTGGATGTAGGCCTGTCTCCGGCGGCCGCTAACGGCGACTCGGCCCACGCAGGCAACATTCCGCCGACACCGGGTATTGGCCTGGCCACACCTCTGCCGCCAGCGTCGAACCTGGCGTCGGGGACGACACCCGCCAACACGGAGAAGGAGGACTACTTCTCCAACGCCATCACAACCGTCGAGCCCACGACGCCCGGCCCTGGCGTTGGTGTACCGGGCGCTACGCCTGCAGCACAAACTCCGGCGGCGACAGCCGCAGCCGATGCGGCCGCCAAGGAGAAGGAAGCGGCGGCGGCAGCGGCGGCCACGGCCACTGCCAGCAAGGGCATGTTTGGCAAGAAGATACGCATGGGCATGTCGTTTGGCACCAAGAAAGACAAGCGCTCAGCGTCGACGAGCGTGCCCGAGAAACCGGCTGGCGCGGCCGGTGTAGCCGATGAAGCCAACAAGGCCGGTGCCAACGGTGCGGCCGCGGGCGAGGACAAGTCCGAGTCGGCCTCAAGCCACGAAAAAGAGGTCGACGACTGCTTTGTGGGCGCCGTGCAGCGCATGCACAACGACTACGAGAAGCAGCTGGCCGACAACCCAGACCGCCTGGTCGTGTCGCGCATGCACCCGTGCTCGCCCGACGAGGCGCCCGTCCTGCGCATCCCGCAAAAGACAAAGGTCATCATCCAGGAAGAGCTCAAGGGCGGCAGCATCGAGCTGTACCGCGGCACAGTCGGCGGCATGGGCCAGCCGAGCCACGTGGACAAAATTGAGCGGTGCGCACCGATGTGGCTGGGCGAGGCGATTTTGGCGAACGCGGCGGTCATCAAGGAGGCAACTAAGATTTCCTTCCTTTTGCTGCCGTACCATGACGAACTGCCTCCCCTTTCGGCGCCCGACGGCAGCAACCGGCTGAATGCGAACCGCATGCTGCGTGTCAAGAAGATTCTGGCGTACGTGGCCGAGAAGCTGGAGCCGGCGCCGCCTGCACCTGCGGCACCCGTGGCTGTGCCGGCGACTGTGACCGAGGAGGGCGAGGCCGCAGAAGATGTGCCAACCCCGACGCCCGCCCCGGCCGAGCCTGCCGAGAACCTCAAGCCCGAAGAGTACCTCGAGCTGTACTGCAACGAGCAGGTATGTAACATACTCTCCCCTAAAATAATTTTGAATACTTACTAATGGTATAGCGCCTCCCGCATGCGATGAGCCTGGCGACGGTTCGCGCGCACATCTGGAAGAACAGCAACGACATTTTGCTGTACTACAAGTCCAACGGACGCAAGAAGCTGCCGACGGCGGCCGAGGTTGCAGCGGCAGCAGAGGCAGCGGCAGCAGCAGCTGCTGCAACGGCTGCTGCCGAGGGTGCGGCCGCTACCGAAGAGGGTGCCCCTGCAGCCGACGGTACTACCCTGGGCGCAGCACCGGCGGCTGCAACAGCGGCTGCTTAAAGCTCAGGCGGCCGTGTGTCAACCTAAAAGGAGGCATTTTGTGTTTGATGTTTGCCATAATAATTATGAGTCTCCGAGTTGGAAGTCTGGTGCCATTTTGATTGTCTCATCTACTTTTTGGATATTCCACTGTATTGTTTTGTTTGCTTTACGTCCTTTTGTCTTTGCCAGTCTTATTCCTCGCACTTTTTTGTCAACCCGTCTCCATCTATTTTGGACATTATTGCTTGCTCTATTCAGTCGCTCGTTTATTTTGTATATACACGCACGGGTTATTGAGTTCCCAGTGCCAAGAAAATGCTATTGCTATTGTACATGTTTAACTCAGACTTTCTCCAGTCTTTTTCAGTTCAGATCGGTTCGACATCAACCACCGATCATAAGTCTATCCTCTTTTCGTCGCCTGCAGTCTTCCGCCGCGCCCCGACAAAGTTGACGACCCATTGGTAGCTGCCCAGGAAGATGGCGCCGCCGATGCTGATCCAAGTGACACGCGGCCCCAGTCCGGCGAAGAAGGCGCTCGGCCCCTGCTCGGCCATGATGCTGCGCACGAGCGGCACGAGGGACTGGCGCTCCGTGCTCAGCATGATGCGCGTCTTGAGCACGTCGAGCGGCGTCGTGGCGGCCGCCGCAATGCCGCCCGCCAGACTGCCAAACGCGGCACTCTCAAACGCCGCCACCTCCTTCCCTCCCTTTGTTCGGCGGCGCCACGACTTCATGGCCTCCCACAGCGGGAACTGGACGACGGTGAACGGCACCTCGCGCAGGACGGTCGCGCCCCATCCCCGGTACAGATTCCGAAAGACGCTGGGCCCGCGCAGGATGGCCATCAGGGCCTGCGCCGACGAGGCGAACTGGCCGGCCTGGGCGCGCTGCTTGACGACCTCGGTGGGCACGCGGACGGCACAGGCTGCGATTTCGCCGAGTGATGCCGCTAGCATGTGGGTGTAGGGCGAGGGTTTGGTGGATGACGACGAGTGGAGAGCGTGCTTGACGCCTTCGTAGGTGACGAAGAAAAGGGCCGCACCGGGCGCTGAGCCGACGACGGCACTACCGACGCCGCGGTAGATGCCGGAGAAGCCGCCGCTGGCCCAGAACTGGCCGGGGCCGGCCTGCAGGCGGGTCTTGAGGGTGTCGAGTGGGAAGAGGCTGAGGTCGACCGAGGTGCCCGCGACAGCGCCGGCCAGCAGCGCAGTTGAGTAGTCCATTGTGAGTGTGGCGGGTGGACTGCAAAGGCTGCAAAGAGCAAAGAAAGCAACGAAAGGTGCGAGAAGCTGACTGAGAGCTTCCGCTCTTTTTTTGCGATTTGCGATGCTGCTTCTGTTTTGTGGTGTCGCGTGAGGATTTTCTTACTTTTGTAGAATAAGCTCGGCTCCGTCATCGCAAATCGCAAATCGCAGAAAGCTCCGAAAATATCCACGAAAGACCAAAGGTCTCCACTTTTTTCAACGTCGACAATTGACAAAAAGCAAAATCGACCCCAACTCGACCCCGAATCTCTACACCAAAAAACTTAAGCTTTGCAACGATTTACAGAGTGCGACGCACCGCCGCACGTACGACGTAATTCCGACAATGCATTCGCAAATACGGCCGACCTTTCCTTCCTTTTATTCCTTGCATTGAGCGACTGTGCGACGATCGGGACGATCAAGATGTCGACCTCTTCGGCTGTCGACTTTGTGTCCAGCCGCGTCCCCAGCCTCGCCTCCAGCCTCGTCTCCACGGCTAGAATGCAGGCGCAGACGCATCTGCAGATGCACCCCGTCCTCCACCGCACCGCGCAGCCCGTCAGCGTCTCCGAGTTCACCAATGCGCTGCGCGAGGCGGCGCCGCCGCGGTTCCCGCACGTGCGCGTCAACCACAGCCTCCGCGTGTACATGGCGATCAGCGGCGGCGTCGACTCGATGGCGCTCGCGTACCTGTGTTCGCGCGCGTACGTGACCATGCCGTGGCTCAAAGTGTCGGACGCGGGCTGCGGCGGGTTCAAAGGGCTTGTCGTCGACCACGGGCTGCGGGAGAACAGCGCGGCCGAGGCGCAGGCGGTGTGCAGGGCCTTGCAGGGCATGGGGCACAAGGCCGAGGTGCTCCCGCTGCGCGACGACGAGGGCGAGCTGTTTCCTTTCGGGCCCTCTGGGACACATAATAGGGTTCGAGACCCAAGCATGGAGACGCTGGCTCGCCGGTGGCGGTACCGGACGCTGGGGCGGGCGATGCGCTTCGGGCGGGTCTCGCTGCTGCTGGCGCACCACGAGGACGACCAGTACGAGACGGTCCTGATGCGGCTGCTGTCGGGCGCGGGCGTGCGCGGCCTGCGGGGGATGCGCGCGGCCAGCGACCTGCCCGAGTGCCACGACATCCACGGCGCGTACCAGAGCGGGTACCTGGACGACAAGTACGCGCCCTCGCCGAAATTTGGCACACGGCCGACGTCGACGCAGAAAGAGGACATTTTGCGGGAGTTCCGGCGCGAGGAGAGCGAGCGGGCGCTGATGCTGACGCTGGACGAGCTGGACGACGACACGTGGCCAGGCACAAGCAAAAACACACACTCAAACGGACGGGGATACCGGCCCGACTACTGGGAGGAGCTGACGTACATGTACCAGGTGCTGGGGCGGTCGGCGCCAATTCTGCCGACGATCGAGACAGAGGACCTGGGCGTCATGGTGTACCGCCCGCTGCTGCCGTTCCCCAAGGAGCGGCTCGTCGCGACGTGCCTCGCCAACAATGTGCCGTGGTTCGAGGACCACACGAACGCGGACCCGACGCTGACGACGCGCAATGCGCTGCGGCACGTCGCCAAGAACCACACACTGCCGGTGGCGCTACAAAAGCCGGCCATCCTGCGACTGTCGGCGCGCTGCGACGCGGCCTGTCGACAGCACGAGGCCGAGGCGCGCCGACTGATCCTCAAACACCGGATCGTTGTGCAGTTCAACGCGAATGTGGGCACCGTCGTGGCCCGCATGCCGCGTCTTGTCCCGAAAACACGACGGAGGCGGTGTCGCGGCAACAAACAAGAAAGAGACTTTTACACGGCCATGTCGGTCGAGAAACGCCGACTTTACTTGCGCAACGTGGCCGGCCTCGTCGTCCAGAAGCTGCTGAGCTACGTGACGCCCGAGACGAATGTGACGCCCGTTTCGCAGCTGCAGACCGTCGTCGACACGCTGTTCCCCGATCTCGTCGACCCACAATCGAACAAGGCAAAGGGAGAAAAGGCCTCGGCGGACCCGAGCGCCTTTGTCATCTGCGGCGTCCATTTTATGCCGTTTGGCGACGGCAAGGACAAGCCGGGGCCCGTGTCCGAGACAGGGCCTGATTCAGAGCTCAAGAAAGAGACCGAGTCAGAGCCGACATCACAAAGCTGGTACCTGGTCCGCGCGCCCTACATTTCTCCCGAAAACGCGCTCGGCCGCGGCGTCCCGCACGTCCCCTCGATCCGGTTTCCGTCGCTTGGCATCAGCGGCCGCCGCACCGTGTTGACCCACAGGTGGGATTGGAGCAAATGGAGCGAGTGGAATCTGTACGACGGGCGGTTCTGGATACGTATCCGCACGCGGCTGCCCGTACAGGTTGTTGTGCAGCCGTTTGACAAGGACTACAGCAAAGAGTTTCGGGAGGCGCTCACCAAGGACACGCCCGGCCAAAGCCCGTACTACCCGGGGCCGTCTGCCATGTCGTCATCGTCGTCGTCGTCGTCGTCGCGCAACTCGCTGCGCCTGTCGCGGTTCCTGGCCACCCTCAAGACGTACGCCCCAGGAAAAGTGCGCTACACGCTGCCGGCCATCTACGCGACGGCCGACGTCTCGTGGGCGCTGGAGGGGCGGCCCTACTGGCCCGAAGAGTCGGCCAAGATCCACTACAAAAAGGACCCGAACAACCCGCGCCGCCACGTCGATGCGGACCTGAACACCAAATTCGCCCGCGACGACAACTACGACCCCGACGACGACTTTGCCAACAATTTCGACGGCCTCACCGTCCCCGTCTACCGCAACACGGGCAAGCGGCTGTACGACATGTCCACGTGGGACCGGCACATGCGCATTTGGGAGAGAAAAAAGCGCGAGGCGCTGTACGAAGCGTCGTCCAACCGGGTGCGGCCGACGGGCATTGTGCTGGCGCTGCCGACGATCGATGCGTCCGTCCCGGGGATTGAGAACTGGCTCAAGTGGGAGGTGCGGTACCGCAAGGTGGACAAGGGGATTCTGGACAGCATCGAGCAGGATGTGCTGGCAGAGCGGATGTATGCTTACGAGAGTCAGAGGATGCAGTAGCCCGGCGAGAAAACGAACGAGCCGAAGGCGAGAGAGGACAAAAAAGAAGCGAACGAGCTGGAAGCAAGTGAGGAAGAAATGAAAAAGATGAGCATCTCATCTTATGATCATGACATGAATGTACAATAAAGGATACTATCACTGGGACTCGGGAACATGAAATCATAAAGGAAGGATAAATACATCACAAAATCAAATTCAAACACATTGGCAAAGATCGGCTCTGTTCCTCATCGAATTAATCGCGATTTCGCCGCACGTGGCAAGGCTGAGGCGAATCGCAACAGCCAATTGGCCAATGTCCGGATTTGGCAAAACAAGGGACGGGCAGAATTAGGGCGTTTTTGGCGTTTTTGGCAGTCTGTTGGGCACTGTGACGGCGGTGTCCAGTCACTTTTAGGGCACCTTGTTGACACCTTATGGCGCCTTCATAGTACAACTTTAGCGGCTCTCAGGCACTTGGCGCTATCCCTTGCCGTCTCACGCCTCACCAGCGTCCGTTTTCAACATCTTTCAACCTCACCTCTTCATCTTCAACCTCACCCGTCTTCTCTTCAGCCTACCCCCGACAGCTCACCAACATGCTGTCAAACTTACATTTATCTTAATGTCTCATTCTGTCTGATGAGAATCAGCCTTCACTCCGTCGCGCCGCCATGATCAACGTCTCTTCCTGGTGATATCCCAGCCTCTCGAGTCTCAATATCGATCAAAACATTGTCTTTTCGTCCCCGTCCCATCCCATCGCCTTCTCCTCCCCCCATTTCTTATGGCCGACACTGCCAGTGGCCGCTGGGCGGTGCGCATTGTCGTCGCCATGGGTCTGTTACTGGCCATCCACCTCTTGGTGATTGCGCTCGTGCCGTCGAGCGACGCGACGAGTATGCGCCCGTGGCCCTTGTCACTCGAGTTCTCGTTTATGAGCAGCAAGGGAAGTACTCCAAACAACGGCGACGCGCCCCCCGCCGACGGCATCCACAACTTTGGCGCGCCGCAGGAGCCCGACGTACCGCCGCCGGGGAGTCCCTGGCATGCGCCAAAGTCGACTGCCCTCAACAACCTGACGGTCGCGCTGTCGCCATCGACGACGGGCACGTACGGCTTTTTGTTCAATGACTCGACGACGCCCGAGGGCCAGTACGGCACCTACAACTGGTGCAACATGCCGCATGTCCGGCCAGAAGAGTACGTGGTGCCGCCGGCGTCCGAAAAGCGCACGCTGGTCTATGTGGAACTTGTCCACCGCCACCACAAGCGCACGCCGTACACGTCCAACGGTTTCCCCCGCGAGCCGTACAACTGGGACTGCGACGATGCTCGCCTCCATTTATTCGGAGATCCCGTGGGCAGTGACAAACGGCCCGGCGTGGCGTACTATGTGCCGACGTACAACGCGCCCAACAACCTGAGCAATCCGTTCTTGGCAGCGGCTCCGGCGTGGCACGGCTCCTGCCAGTTCCCCCAGCTGACGTCGGGCGGATTGGAGGACGCGTGGGTGCACGGCGCCGACCTGTACAAAGTGTACCACGATTTGCTACGCTTTATACCGGCCATGACCGATGTCGACGCCTGGAAAGAGCAGGTCGCCGTCCGCGTCACCAACAACCCCATCACGAGCCAGACCGTCCACATGGTCTTGGGTGGCATGGCGGCGGCCGCTGGGTCTCCTGAAAATGGTCCAGTCGCCGATACGCCTCTGACGGCCGAGGCAGCTGGATTTGACTCTCTCGAACCCCAGTATACATGCCCCGCCGCCGCCGAGCTGTTCAAGGCTATTACGGCCTCGAGCACAAACTACAATGACTACTATGGCGGGTCGCCGGTTTGGGCCGATCACCTCGAAAAACTGGTTCCTCTTTTTGAGACACTCGACTCGGCCTCTGGCGTCGACCCCCAAGACCCCCGCGGCTTCCACGAGAGCGTCGACCACTACTACGACAACCTGTCGGCCCGCCAGTGCCACGGCAAACCGCCCGTCGAGGGCGTTGCCCAGGACGTGGCGGACACTATCTTTCGGGTTGGCCAGTGGGAGTACAGCCGCATGTACCGCGACGATGTGCGCTCGCTGGCCGCCAGTGTCGGCGCCTGGGGCGTCTGGGTGGCCCAGCTGGCGGGGCATCTGCGGGCGGCCTCTGACAGCAAGGACAGTGTGAAGTACCGTCATAATGTCGCCCACGACGGCAGTCTGAGCCGACTACTCTCGATCCTGCAGGCCGACGAGATGGTGTGGCCGGGCATGGGCAGTGAAGTCGTTGTCGAGCTGTGGAGGCGGGAAGGCGATGCCAAGACCGACGCTGAGGGCGACGCTGAAGGCGGAGGAGACGAGAAAGAGCCCTCGTACGACGTTCGCGTCCTTTTCAGCGGCAAAGTCCTGCGGTCGTCGCATCCTGAACTGGGCATGCTCAACATGGTGCCCCTCGAGAAGCTGTTGACCTACATTGACGGCCTTGTCGGCGTGAATGCGTCGCTGCTGCCAGCAAAATGCAACGGGTCGATGCCGTTGTAGGCGTGTGTATGGTTGTTTTTTGGTTGGTTATTCAAGGACATATTATTTGCATCGTTATTCAATATATCCTATTTTGTTCATCCCGGTCGTACCTTCTCTTTCTGTGTGATTCGGTAGCTTTGCGGTGCTTGATTATCACATGTCGGTTTTGAGGATCGCGCCTGCCTCTTTGTTTGACTACAAAAACGGCAGTCACGATCATGACTGTATCTACCCCTGAACTACCTTTGCTCTTTGCCACTTTTCGCTTCCACTATCCTAGATCTCCCCTTTCGACCTGTCTTCTACATTCACCACCCTCCCACTATCCATCTCAACGACAATGTCACAGATATCCAGCATCGACGCGCGATGCGCCACCATCAGCACCGTCTTGCCGGCAAAGTTGTTGTTGGGCGAGTTTAGCAGGCGCTTTACCCTCTCCTCCGTTGCCGCATCCATGGCACTTGTGCATTCATCCAAAATCACAATGCGGTTGTGCTGCAGCAAGGCCGACGCCAGGCCAAACTGTTGCTGCTGGCCTGCGGACAGCGGCAGCTCCGACATATGTTTGCCCAACCAATCCTCGCCAAGATGACTGACGACATGGTCTAAGAGGCCAACAGCCTCGAGAGCGGACATGACCTCTTTGTCTTGGAGTTCATGTTCGCCCCTCGCACCGGCCAACACCTTCCTGAGCGAATGCGTTGGCGGAAAGAAGGGCTCTTGCGGGACGGTCGTGATGCGGCTGCGGATTGTTTGGCGGCGGACGCGTGCCAGGTCGACGCCGTCAATCGATACAGATCCACCGCGAAGGTCGATGAGGCCCAGAAGGGCGAGTGTCAGTGACGACTTGCCGCTGCCGGTACGGCCACGAACGCCGACGAGCTTTCCTGCAGGGATGTGCAGAGACACGTCTTTGAGAACGTTGTCGGATGCTCCCTCGGGTTCTTCATCACCAACAGCACCGTACGACGCCGTCACGCGCTCAAACACAATATCTCCACGGTCCGGCCAGCTGTCAGACACAGACGTGAGCTTCCTTCCACCCTCACCCCCGTCAGGACCATCTTCCGGCACAATCTCCGTCGCATACTCCCGGATGCGTGCAATCGCCCCCAGACTCGTCTCCAGTTCGGTGTAGAAAAAGATGAATTGCGACAGGCTCTGGCCAAAGCCCAGCATGTTGATCATTGCAAGACCGAGAGCGGCGGCAGCTGCCGAGGAAGCCGTCGACGACGACACCCGAATTTGGGTTGCAAACGCCAGCAGGAGCACGGCCAACGCCGCCACAATCAAGTCCAGCACCAGATTCAGCCACCGCTGGATGCAGTACAGCATGTACACGGGCCGCTGCGAGTCGTCGAGCCTGCCCATAAAGTCGGCGGCGAAGGACCGCGCCCACCCAAAAGCACGGATGGTCGGCAGACCCTCGACTGTTTCTGACACGGACGTGTACAGCGGCGACTTGTTTTCGAGGTCCAAGAACCGCAGTTGACGGGATGTGGACAGGTAAAACTTTTGCACAAGGTACACGACGCCAACGAGAAAGGGCAGGGCAATGGCGAGGTAGCCAGAGCCGGCCGCGATAAAGGCAAACTGGACGACGCAGACAAGGATGGCTGACGGTGAGTGACGGTCTACACTGTTGACGTTGAGATGCGAGGGTATTACTTACTGGTCACAGTATTCATTGTCGAGATGGGCAGGTAGGCTGTGGCATATTGCATGTCTTGGCTGAATCTAAGACTGTTAGACTGCTTGACAAGTTTACGGACACGGGACGACCTACCTATTCAGAATCACACCAACATCTGTCGACGTGATAAACGATAGCGGCGCCTGAAAGACGGCCGTCAACAGCATCTTGTGCAGGTTGTTGCCCGACACGGGAATGATGACAATCATCATCCACCAGAATGAGACAAGACTGAGGAAGACGGCCACGACGGAAAACATAAAGTACATGCCGATGAAGAGGCCACGGTTGATATCGACATTGTCCGTGAACCGGGTGACCCAGTATTCTGTCACGTTAGCAAACAAGCACCACTCAACGACTCTTCAAGTCACCTGAGGGAACTTACGAGATATCCTCGAAACGACGGCAAACAAGATGGCGATGGCGAGAAAGGTCCAGGCCCGGAACCAGCCCATGGACTGGACGTATGTTTTGTAACAACGGAGGTCGCCCGACCGGCGAGCCTTTTCTTTCTCTTTTTCCTTGTCTTTATCGCCTGTTGATTTTGATTTTGGCCTTCTGGGTCCTTTGTTGTTTGCACCTTCACCGGGAATATCTTTCCTCTCTTTGCCATTGGTAGGTACGACTCTTGGACGCTCGATCTCGGCCACGATATCGGTATCCATATCAGTATACGACTGATATTGCGTCGTCGACCCGTCGGCATGCACGGCCAAGATGGTGTCCGCTTCAGCCGTTGCAAGATGGTGTACTAGAATATGTCAGCTCAACGACTCACATCCTGATCTCACATCAGAGCGGCTCAATACTTACAAGAACTAGTGACTATAACGGCAGTGGTGTCTCCTCGCCTTAAAAGTCCACTCGGGGCCAAGAGAGCCGAGAATACAGCATGCTCCGTCTTGGCATCGAGTGCATTAAGCACATCGTCGAGCACAACAACCGGATTTCTTGCATACACAGCTCTTGCAAGGGCCTACACGGTCAGTACAGATGACTTTGATAAAGGGCGGTGACGGTGACGTACCACTCTCTGTTTCTGGCCACCACTGAGGGCTGCTCCACCGCTTCCCACCGTCTCGTCTCCCTCTGGAAGCTTTTCTTGGGCGTCATTGTCGTTTAGTGCGCATGCAGTGCGGACTGTGCTGTACCAGTCGTTGTCGATCTTGTCTTCGGCTGTTGGCCCAACAATATTGGACTTTACTGTTGTGTTTACTAGCCACGGGGCCTGTTGACAGTATGCCATCTCCGTGTGCCGTCTTGATATACGGCCTTTTGTCGGAGCGAGACCGCCTACTATAGCACGCAGAAGTGTCGTTTTGCCACAGCCTGCCGTACCGACGATGATGACAAACTGGCCGGTGTTGATTTTCAAAGACAAGTCACGGACGACGAATGAGTCTTCTTCGTCTGGCTTGTTTGAATATCCCAGAGACACATTGTCGAGCTCAATGATGGGTGTGGTCGTATTGACTTCTCCTACTTGAGCAGTGGCCGTCTTCTTCTCACCACTTTCGTCCGTTGGCATCGATGTACTAGAACCTCCGCTTGAAGATGAATCCTCTCGCCCCGGAAACCCTCCAACATCCTCCCGCAGCAGATAGTCCTGGATCCGCTCAAAACACGCCTTGGCTGCCGTCACTTGTGGAATCGACTGCAAGACTGTCCCAAGTGGTGTTGTCAGCAGTTCGAGGAGGGACAGTGTCGTAAACGCCCGTGCAGCCGTCAGTCCGCCTTCTTGTACGAATGACGACGTCGGCGGCAACACGAAAAGGGCAAACGCCAGCGGCGCCGACAACAGCCGTGGCAGCGCGCCGCACAGGTTCATCAGCGCCACCAGGATACGGAAGTGCGCCGACCGCTCCAGCTCGTGCTCGCGGGCTTCACACAAAGTCTCGTACACCTGTGGCGCGGTCTGCCCCATGGCCTTGATGGAGCGCATGTTTCGGAGGACGGTCGACGTCAGGGAGACGCGCGCCTGCGTGGCGCCCATCCACTGCTTGAGTCGGCCGGGCGTGCGGGCGGCCACGACGGAGCTGCCGGCAAACGAGACGGCGCCCAGGACGAGGGGAGCAATGCAGGCCCAGCCGATCTGCCGCTCGAGCAGCCAGATGGCAATGGCGGCCTCGACAGTGCAGGCGCACGTCTCGTAGACATTTTCGACGGTCAGGGCGATGCGGTCGACATCGGCGCCCATGAGCGCCAGCGCGGCTTTGGCGTCGCCGTCGGCGCCTGACTTGGAGGAAGGCGAACGAGGCGACGACGACGCTGTCAGGGTCTTTTCATAGATGAGGCCGACGAGACAGCCCCTAACCTTTGTGACGCAGCGGTACAGCAAGTAGTTGTACTGGCCGCGGCTGATGGCGATGCCGAGGTAGATGAGGGCGGCGGCGCCGATGAGGCCGTAGCCGTTGTTCCTCTGACTGTCACTATCGTTGTCGTCAACTTCTTTCCTCTGGACATAGTTTGTGGCCTGCATGATGAGGAAGGGCTGGGCATAGTTGAAGGCCATGAACACCACCCGAGCCGGGACGGGAATGAGCAGAGGGTATGCAAGTGCTGAGCCAAGAGCCTTGAGCAGAGGTAGGACCGTCTTTTTCGGTGGGCTTCGTGGTGTTTGTTTTGTTGATACAGTTGCTTCCATCTTCCGTGCCTCCCAGGCAATCTGCATCTTTTTTGCCAAGGCATCTGATGAAAACTCGTCTTCGAGTGTCGACAAGTCGTCGAGAGTGAGTGTTGACCGAAAGCCTCTCACAAACAGCGAGTTGAGCCACCAGAAAAAGGCGATGCTGTATGGGCCACTGGTGGACTCTTTGCTAATGCGTTTGCTGTCATTGTCGTCTCCTTTTCTTTTTGGGAGAGCTTCCAGGATAAGAAGGACGAGTTTGATGGCAAGACCGGCCGTTGCAACAGCTGCAAGCGGTGTCTGTGCCGGCTGCAGCAGCCACAATGTACGGACAGTGGCTGCATCAAACAAGACTGTCAATGACAAAAAGACGCCCAGTACAATAGACGGTCGACGACTCCGCGTGTGCTCTGCGTAGGATAGAACGACGACGGCCAGACTGGATACAAAAGCCAGTACTGCAGCCGGTATGGCTGTTGATCGTTGTCCATCATCCTTGGCCCAGAGCACCAAGCTGGCCAGGGTTACTGCGGCCAATGCGCAAGCCGTTGTCTGTTTGTTAGAATTATCACCTGAATTAAAAATGATGTCCTGTCTGTACTTACTAGTTTTGATACACAGAGCCAGTCTAGACGATTTGTTGCAGCCCCATATCGCAGCCGTGTAAGTCGCAGAGGAACAAGAACGACCAGAAATATGGCACACGGCGCCACGACGAGGATCGACTGTTCAAAGGTGAGTGTGAAATCAAATCCGCCACGACAGCCTGTGGCCACGACTGGGCCAAAAGAACGGTCGTTGGTCGCGCAAAGTTCTGTATTTGACATGGTGAAAGTGAGGCGTGATTATGTCGAGGCCAGTGTCATCTAAACGGCGTTGAATGAGATGTTGTAAAGACAGATAATGTAAACAAGGCGCACATAATGAATCGATCCACAAGAAGTCTGAAGCTGAAGGAGTACAAGATGCAAATAAAATCAAAACTGCAAATCGATGGACGTCGTGAGGCTGTTAAAAACTGACACTGATTGGACGTACCTCCATCCAAACACTAATGAATGCGCATTTTGTCATTTTGTGCCGCCCCCTCGTCGCGTATCTTGCACGGTATTTGCACTTGGAATACATCTCATTTGCACCTTCCCAAAATGCAAAATGCGGCACAGCCAAATGCAACAGGCGTGTCGAGGACGTGTTTTGAGCGTTTTGGGTGCTTTTGGAAGGATTCATTGAGGGGCTCACACAGACTTATCGAGTGCAACGGTTGTATTCTGGTCTGATCGCCGTCACTCACCCCACGTTAGATCGCACCATAGAGATATCTATCTTTTGGAAGTTTCAAAACACAATTGGTGATCTACATTTTGGTGCTGGTTTTATGTTGATAAATTTATTTACTGATAAACTTAGATTCTCTTTTTTTTTTTTTTTTTAAATAAAATTTACTTTAAGATCTAAATTTCAAAGGAAAAGTACGAAAAATTATCAAAACAAAAATTATGATAAACAAAAACTAAAACAGCCTTGTGATACAGCGAGCACAAGGGATACCAGCATATCGTGCAAGCGCAGTCATCGCCCTACCTACTTACTTATGCACAACTCTGGCTCGACATTCGACAGATCATTCTCTACTACGAAATTCTCATCATGTGGTCTGTTCTCTCGCCCCCACGGCCACTAATCAACCTCAAGAAGCGCCTGGGGAGGACACCTGGAGTTCTCTTCACCAAGGCTGAGTATCTCTGCGACCTGTTTTGGCGGCCCGATGCCGCAATACTGGCCTTTGCTGCCTGCCAGTCCGACCATAAATACAGACCTGGTGTGGAAGTTGATTGAATCTGCCTTGCTTTCATGTGGAGATATATCACTTTGGCAACATATTTCTGCTGATCTTGTGAATAGATAGTCGCCTGAGATTGTCCAGTTCAAGGACATCAACGTCTGGCCATTGCGCCTTATCCGGAGGCCTTTCGTTTTGTGACGCAGATGAGAAGATATGAAAAGTTAGGCGCCCGTATCCTAATTTTTTACTCTTTGAGTTGATGCTTTACCTTCGTTCAGGAAGAAACAAGACGCAACAAACCAAGAACGAGGCGGCATCTCATGCCCGCCGTCAAGTCTAAAATGGTTGAGCTTCGTGATGGCATTCCTTTAAAGAGTGCTTTGGAAAACTATAAGAATCATCCGTCTCCCACATCGTAGGCCGTCATCTTTCTTGTTGTTTCTATCATCCCAAAGCAACTCGAACAGAAATATACTACATCACTCTATCAGCAATTACATTGATCAACAATATACAAGCACCCCCAAAGGTAATGAGACACCATTTCAGCCTCAGTTCGTTACTAGACAGCCACTAACAGCATCATAGAAGCAGCCATGTCGAGCGTTTACACCCGTTGCTCGTCGTTCTCCTGCAACGCCGAGGTCAAGCGTGGTGAGAAGTGCACCAAGTGTGGCGCGCAGAATTAATTATGGAGTGATCATGATCACCGAGCTGAATTCATGCTTCATGCTCAACAATTCTCCATATCTGAGGACTGAACGGAGGAGGGAGGGCATGGCGAGGATGAAGGAGTAGGAACAGGGACTGGCCGGGCCGTATTAAGACGGACACAATACTTAGATAGCTTCATACTGAGACCGAGTACTCATAGCCAATCAACATTTCTTTCTCAGTAATTTTCTGCCCCCTTTTCGACCAGTTTGTGTGACCAAGTTTTGTTTTTGTAAATCGACTTTTAAGCGCCGGACTGTTCCGTGTGACAGCCACTGTGTAAGTGAAATAGCGCCTGGGTAGCGGCTGAATAGCGCCCGAACAGGCGCTGCTAAATAGCGGGTTCTAGCTGCTCCAGGCACCGATGTTTATGCCCACCATGAGGCTCAAGAGGTGGGGTAATGCCCGCCTCAACGTCAGGGGATCCCATAGCACATAAATACTTTGTAAATCCACCAAATTGTTTGTATAATCGTGGGGGATATTGTGCTCTGTTTATCATCGTTCACACTTACTCCTTTAGATAGGGGTACCAACGATATTTTTCACTTCTCACATACAACATGACGCCACCAAAACCCGACGTTCCAGTTGCACTCAACTGGAAGAAACACATAATTGATCCCAGTGCCACCATCGACACGGCCCTGGAGCAGACCAACTGGCCAGCGCTCTGCAGCCTCGCCTCCAGTCTTCATAATGGTGTTCCCTGCGTGCCGCTGGACATTGCCACAAACGGGCTGAACAACATGGCCCGTCTTTTACGATTTGACGACGGCACACTATGGGTGGCCCGCATCGCGATGCGCCGAACGGGAAAAGCACTGGAGAGGCTCCGGAGCGAAATCGACACAATGTACTGGATCCAGCAAAACTCGGACATGCCGGTGCCCAAGATTTTTGCACACGACACTGACCTGGGCGCTCAGAATGTCGTGGGCTCTCCATACATTCTCATGCAATTTTTGCCGGGCAACACGGGGATGGACTCCAACGGCGGATTCGAAAAGCACCGGGGCGTGATACCGGCTCCTTTACGGCCTCGCTTTTACCGGTCTGTGGCCGCATGCCATGTCCAGATGACAACCCTTCGTCTCCCACAGATCGGGACTGTCCGTCGGAAAGCCGACGGCAGCGGGTTCGAGGCTGGGCCGATTCCTGAAATCGGCGGACCGTTTAACACCGCCACAGAGTTCTTCGAGGCGTGGGCGAGCTGGGCCAAGTTTCTGCGCACGCCTGACGAGATTGTCGACATTATGAGGGGTGCGCCCGAGACGCAGCAAGTTTTGGGTTCGGTCGAGTCGTTTCTGCCCCGATTGCGAGACGTTGGGCCGAGATTTACACAGCACAATGGCAACGAAAGCGGCCCCTTTCCGCTTTGTCACACCGATTTCTTGCACAGCAACATTATCGTCGACCCGGACAGCTTTGTCGTTCTCGGGATTATCGACTGGGAGGGCGCCTGTACTTTGCCGCTGGAGCTTGTGCGTTTTCCACGGTTTCTTGAGCTGATGCCGCGGCGGTTTGGGCGTGCAAACCGTGTCGACGAACACGGCAGACCGGTGGATGAGGACGAGCTCAGAATATGGAGAGAACGGCAAGACTACATTCGAATGGTGGAGGAAGCTGAAGACAAGGATGGAAATGGTGACAATACATTGTCAAAGTGTCTGAAGAATGAACATGCCCAAGATCTGGCCTATGCCATGGACGGATTTGACGGCGGAAAGATGGGCTTTTATGGCCATGTTCTGGACGATATTGAAGAGTTGTTGAAGGAGAAACGATGAGAAATTGAGAAGTTGATCTGATAATGGATGTTGAGATAATGCACAGTAAATAGCTGCGAAGAATACCAAATCCCCGAGGAGCACAAAGTAGCACAAAAGTTACCACAATGCACAGAATTGATGCGGTATCGAAACACTTTTTATACTTACTTGGCATTGACACACAATTGGTCGCGTGAGCGTGATGACAATTACCTGCTGCAGCCGCCGTATACGCTCAGGATTACGTGAAAATCGTGGCGCGGCTGACTGACGATTTGATATAATCATATAACATACTGTGTAGACGAGAAAAGAAATGGACGGACCCAAATTCAGAACCCCGTATCTTGAGCTCGCATGCTGACCCCAGACGATATTTGGTGCTTCCAGGATGACATGGTTGCTGACAGCGCTGACACAAGTTTCCTCGGGGACGGAAGTGTACCGCAGAATGTAGAAGCAGACGCCGATGTGAGAGCGTATTTTATATGCGGCAACTTATCGTGGCCACTCTACGTCGTACTTTTGAATACATAACTCTGTTGATCTCTCTTCCTTTCTCATTCTTAATTTTAATCATAGGTTTTTCTAGATTTTCCAAAGAATCATTCACAGTTCTCACCAGTTCACATCAACAAATCTGCAACCGACTCCACTTATACGAAATCAAACAGGTTTACCGTCATCGCTACTTAAACGCCGAATTATCAGCTTCACACATACAAAAATGGCCCTCTCAAAAGTCTTGCCGTCAGTCCGCATGCTGTTCATCAACATATTTGTCTCGTCGCGCCAGCTCTTCTTCAAAGCGTCCTTGACCGTCTTTTCCTTTGCCCGTATTCTCGTCTACACCTTTATTTAGATCATGTCCTCACGATATCGACAAACGACAAACGACAAACGACAAAGAGGAGAAGAAAAGCCATTCCCAAAAACAAAACGATTGAAGAAGAAACACTTGACGTGGCTACAGATTTCACTGTGCAGCGTCTCTGCAATGATGACTGGCAGAGATGACCTGAAACAAGCTCTGGAATAGCGACGGGACCACAGAACCGAGATGGGCGAGCCTGCAGAGCCTGCACAACTTGGGCTTCCACTACCACCTGCACCACTTCGGTGCACGAAGAGCCGGCCAAGATGAGGGCAAGCTGCGTGCGCAGGGACGGCATACGGTCTAAAGTGCGAGCTCAAGAGGTCATGGCTAAGAGCACTGCTTCACGACATGTTCGTTCCGGTGATGCAAATGCATCCCAATTCCAAGGCCGGGCTGGGCAATACCGCCGAGTATTCACGGGTAGATAGGTGCCAGATGAAAATAAACATGCAAAAAAGGATATTAATATAGCAATACAGAATTCGAGAAAGATAAAAGCACACCAAAACATCCAAAATCATATCGTACACACACGTGACAAAAAGATCCCAACTCGTACACTCGAAATGTTGTCGTTCCTCTAATCTCCGTCGCAAGTTAAGAATCTCGCTTGAGATCCCGACACAGATGATATGCGATCCATCCAAAACCAAAAATCCAGCAGAAAAAGATGCAACATGCAACATGCAACCCAACAATATGCAGACCCCGGGTGTATATGGAACCGGAGACGAAGAAATAAATAAAAAAAGGATTAGGGTTCTCCTGTCCCAGTGGTATCAGTATCATGCCGTAGATCTCTCTCTCTCTTTTGCAATTACACAACCACCTCGTCCTCGTCGGGGTCTTCGAGGCTTAGCCGGTGGGCAGCCTCAGTGACGCGTGCCACGCGGTGGCCGTCCTCGCCGAGCACCTCGAGCTCGTCGTCGTTGCTGGGGGCGGTGGACTTGGCTGTGTTATCAGAGGCAGCCTCGCTCGTGTTGTTGGCCCCGAGGAAGCCCAGGCGCCAAAGACTGCCGCCCGCCGTGTTGGTCGTGGACGATGCGCCCGAGTTTGCATTTGCGCTGCCCGGGTGCAGGGCCAGCGGCTTGAACAGCGTTGTGCCTTGTTCACTCTCGGCAGACTCAGCAAGCTTGTCGTTGCTGGCCGTCGTCGTCGTCTCCGGCATGGCAAAGTCGCCAAACTCTTCGTCGTCGTCGTCGAGGCCGTCGTCGTTCTTCCGGCCTCGACCACCAGCATCGTCGCCCGACGAGTTGCCGCCGTCGCTGCTGCTGTCGCGGCCGTCGCCAAACTTTTCATTGTCAAAGCCAGAGCCGGAGCCAGAGCCGCTGGCGCCAGCACCGGCCTTGGAGGCGCCGCCCTTGTCGGTCCGGGTCACCATCGACCGCCACCAGCCGCCGCGGTTCCAGCCGAGTCCGACACGGCCGACGTCGCCACCGTTCAGACCAATATCCTCGTCGTCGTCGTCATCGTCATCATCATCGTCCTCGTCGGCATCCACGTCGTCGTCTTCGTCATCGGCAAATGGGTTGCGCAGGCGCTCGCCGCCGCTGTCGAGCATAGCGGTCAGAGACTTGCTGGCGGCGCCGAGAGAGATGTCGCCGTCGTCGCCGGCTGTGCCACTACCGCTACCCTCCTCACCGTCTCTGCCGTTTTCTTGTGCGGCGGCTGACTCGGCGTTGCGCTTGTTCATCGCAAGACGGGCCGCCAACAGCTGCCGAGCGCGCGAGGGAGCGACGTTCAATGGCGGCGGCGGAGGTGGCGGGGGAGGGATTGCGGGTGGCAGGAGTGAGTTGGATGAAGTGTTGAGGGGGTCGGTGTATGCACGGAACTGCAAGAGGACGGTTAGTAAGTTGAGATGGTGGCAAACCACAAGAGCACAAAATGTCCACAGAAAGAGAAGAGAGCCAGAGATCCAGAAGTCCAGGAGGAAATATTTTGTTGTTTGTTGAGTTTTGTTGAGTTTGTCGAGAGTCCACGGTTCGCCATCTATCTTTCTCTTGCCTGGGTATATTCCATAACAGATACTGCCCAGCATGCACAACCAGCCAGCCAACAACCATTACATCCCCTAGACGTACTACAACAACACACCCAGTCCCAATGATTCCAATCCAACGTGACAGTATCCCCTCAAACAAGAACAACTCCAGGTGAAGTCCAAGTGCAAAAGGATTCAAGTCCAAGGTTCATCCGGTTCTTCTTCCTCGTAACGCTGCGTATGCTGGCTGGTGATTTGCTGGCTTGGGGAGGCCAGTATCAAAAAGTATAGTTCGTTCCATCATGGTCCTGGTCCGGCTTCGGTTCCTGTTCCCGTTCCTGGTACTGGGTGGAGTCTTCCGGAATGCGAAGCTGTCCAAAGGCACTAACAAGTGCATCCGCTTCGGCCCTGTCGGTTTCATCCTGGACTTCACTCTTGGAAGTGGTGTTCTGCTCGACATCCTCAGCTAGTAGCCTTCTGACGAAGCGCTCCTAGTCGCTGTCGTCGTCCTTGTAGTCGGTGATGTCCACGTTGTCCATGTTGCTGGTGGCATTGCTGTCGGCCAGGCTCAATCCCCGCATATTTGCGAGCAGAGTTGCTGGGTCTTCTTCGTTCTCGTATTCCTGGTATTCCCGGTCCTCTTGGTCCTCCTGGTCTCTCTGGCTCAAAAGTCCTTCACCCAAACCCGCACGAATACTCACCTCGTTGTTAATGTCCTCGTCGTTGTCGTCGGCGTCGTCGTCCTCTTCGTCGCTCGAGCTGTGGAAGCCCGACGAAATGCCCGCCGAAATCGAAAAGTGGCCGTCGTTGCTGCCCTGCAGGTCGAGGCTGTTGCTGTCCAAACTCAAACTGCCGTTGAGGCCAGCCTCGGCCAGCGCGTTGGACGTGCCCTGGTTGCCGCCGAGACCGACCGATGTGAGGGAGGAGCCCAGGCCCGAGAGGCCGACGGCAGCCAGGCCGGCATTGGCGGCGTGGTTGCCGATGGCGACTTCGGGCCGCACGCCGCCCAGCGTGGCATTGTCGCGCTCGCGCGTTTCCGTCAGGGTGCCGTCGATGTAGTTTGTCCAGTCGGGCGACATGATCTTGGACACGACGGTTTCCGACAACAGCTCGGCCGGGTGGCGCTCGGTGAACTTGACGACTTCTTCGGCAATGAGCGTCAAATGGCCCATGTAGCCCATGCGCATGCGGGTGGCGGCCTGGGACTGCTCCGAGACGAGCTGGCCGTTGACGATCTGGGTGGTGATGTCGGCCGACTCGAAGAGGGAAATGGCCAGGTGGGGGTTGAAGCCCCGGTCCATGGGGCCGTTGAAGACCTGCTGTACGACGTCATACACGACGTTGTGCAAAAAGTTGTTCCAGGGGTAGGAGAAGAAGAAGGACAGGATGGTGGGCACGACACGGTGGTCGACAAACTGCATCTTGAGGAAATCGCCAACGACGGGGTCAGACACAGGAGCATCGGGAGCTGACTCGGGGACAGCGCCGCCCTCGCCAGGCTGGTGCGTGACGATGATCGATGCCTCTCCAAAGTCGGCCTCGGTCTCGCCCTCCGGGCCAGCTTCTGTCTTGACGTCCTCCTTCTCGGTCTGCTCCTGCTTGGGCTCGCCAGGGATCTCGTGGGCAAAGATGGCAGGTGTCTCGGTGGGAGGAGTGCTTGTCGGCGTGTCTGTCCCAGCGTTGGCTTCCGCCGTCTTCTCGGCAGGTGTCTCAGACTTGATCTCCTTAGTCTCGTCGGCAGCGGCAGGAGTCGGCTCGGCTGTGGGTGAGGGTGACCGGCGGGACATCGAATCGGACAGGCTCGAAATGGTCGGCGTGAACATAATAGACGAGTCGGAGTCGTCGCCCTTCTCCAGGTCGGGCACCATCCGCTTGGCCTCGTCGCCCAGAGCGGGCTCGGTGGCCTCGGTGACAAAGTCGTCGGAGCCCTCGGCCAGGTCGTCCTTGGGAACAGGGACCATCTCGCCCGAGGTGGCGCCGTCGACAGGGACCGCCTTGCGCTTGCTGGGCGACAGAGGAGCGACAAGCAGCTCCGGGTCGTCAAAGTGCTGGTCGTCGCTGCTGGCGGCCGCCTTGTCGTCGTGGGTCTTGAGGCGGGGCGAGCTCAGCGGCTCCTCGACAAAGTCGTCCTCGTCCTTTTCGAGGAACGACGGTGTTGTCGAGCTGCCGGGCGACTGCTTTGGGCGGCTGGGCAGCTCGAGCTCGCGGGGCTGGTCATCCTCGCCGAGGCCGGCGGCGTGGGTGACCTCCTCGAAGCCGTCCTCGTCGGCAGCCGAGGCGTTGGTGACCTCGAGTCGGCGACCCTCGTCGGCAACCGATGTGTTGGCAATGCTCATGGTCAGCACGTCCATGTTAGAGGGGTTGGCTTCCTCGCCACGGGCGAAACCCAGCTTGCCCTCTTCACGGAGACGCTTGCGCTGGGCATCGCGGGCGGCAATCACTTCTTCAGAGCCAACCTCGTTCAACAAGCCCATGTTGCTGCAGTGCAGCAGCTCGGCCATGAGCTCACAGGTCTTGAAGCGGTCAAAGCCGAGCGGCTCAATCTTCTCGCCAAAAGTCGAGTTCAAGCGAGACTTTTGGGCGGGCGCGTTGCCCATGAGCTGCATAAAGTTGGGCACGTTCTGGGCAAACATGCGCAGCAGGGTGCCCAGGTAGATGGGGTCGCGGCTCGAGGGGATCGAGTTGGCTTCGGTGCCAACATCCGGGTCATAGTCAGAATTGTTTTTCCTGATAACCTCAATGACGATGCCAACGCCCACGGTAAGAGCGTTGCCACCCTTGAGCATGTACCCGATGAGCTCGTCGATGCAGGGGTGCGACACGAGCTGGCGCGTGAGCTCGTTGGGGCCGATGCAGGTCTGTTCGTGCTGGGTTGCGTTGGCAGACACAGTGATAATGGCCTTGATAAAGTCGCCAGCAGAGGTCTGTGTGGCCCAGCTGTTGTCGGGGCTGAGGAAGGAGATGAGGGTCGGCATGATATCCTGGGTGTAGAGCCACTCGACAATGCCCTGGTAGGCCTCCGGGCGGTCCAGCGTGATGATCTTAAGCAGCAGGTCCATGATCATGGGGCAGTCGACATGGCGCAGCATGTCCTGGACGGCGCCATCTAGGCTCTTCAAAAAGTTGACCATGTCCTCGACCTTCTTGTCAAACAACGACTCGTTGACCTTGGTAAAGTAACTAGCCTGCAGCGGGTCGAGGGGTGCAGGGCGCTTCAAGAACTCCCAGAACTTGGTGAGCTGTGGGCGGCTGTCCGGGTGCAGAAGCGTGTCGCAGATGGCCCAGTTGTCTGATGACAGGATCTCGCACGAGACAAAGGCGTAGCGCGTGCGCTTCTTCTCAGCCTCATCGTCCTCGTCCAGGACGGTATCGGTGGCTGACGAGGATGCACGCGAGCGGCCAAAAATGCGTGGCCGGCCGCGCTCAGATTCCTCAGACGACTCTGCCTGGGCGTCGCTGTCGCCGGTGCCCTCTGTCTTTGTTGCCTCACCATCCGCCTTTTCCTTGTCTGCCTCCTCGGTCTTTTCGGAAGCAGGCGCCGGCTCGGGCTTGGGCGCGACGACGTACTCGAGCAGTTTTAGGATGACATCTCTCTGGCGCAGGTACTCGAGCAGCTTGTTGTTGTGTGCCTTGACATCGCCCAGCAGATCGCCCTCGTCGAGCAGCTCCTCTAGTGTAAAGTCGGGGCGGTCGAGGATGGTGTCGATGGGAGATATGTTGGCGTAACCGCCGAATTTCCAGAACATGGTGGCGGTATTAGAGTCCTTTACGCCGCAGTGCCGGTCCTTTCAAGACACGAGCACCGGACGAAGGATATGAGGGAGGGGTTTTGTAGGGAAAGTTGCACAGCTCGCGTCGGGCAGCGAACTTGCAAGTGGATTCGTAGACGTGAAAGACTCGTGAATTCAGGTATGATCAATAATCGTGGCGTCCGTCGTGCCGTGATGGATGCGTCGTTATCGTTGTCAATGCGGAAGAAAACCCAAACAAGCCGTCGACCGGGGCTAGATGCTTTTCTATAGATGCTGAAATGCAACAGAAACGGTAAAGGGGGTATGATCGTAAAATGGATGGGTATCTCAATAGTCTAGCAGGAGAACTGAAAGGAAAGGAAAGAAAGGTTAGTAACAGATGCGAGGTTGTGGCGGTGACGGCGATGTGACGAGATAGGAGGCTAGGCGACACAGTTGTGCACCAAGCCCCTCAATGTCGTGTGCGGATTGCGAGTGGATGGTCGAATGAACGACGACAAATGCCTGCTGCCGATCGATCTGCGACTGTGCTTGCGTTTTGTGTTTCGTAGCTTCGTAGTTTGGTGGCCGGATGTCGTTCCGCAAACTCTCAACTCTTGATTTCGTCCAATCTTTCTCTTTGGGTTAGGTTGTCGGCCGGTGCTGCGTAATCCGACATTTGAAATTGCGCCGGCGTTAGGTTGGGCTTCGCTTCGTTTTGGGGATTGGGTTATGCGCGTCAGATGTCGTATTGCGGGCGACGGAAAGAGAACGTCGAACGAAATAAAAGACTGAAAAGACTGAAAAGACTGAAAGATTGAGATGCCGTCGCAAAGATAATGATGGCGCGAGGGTCGTTCTTCGCATTCCAGAGCGATGTAGGGAGAATCTCGGAGGTGAAAGGATCTGAGTCGGTTTTTCGTTGGCGTGGCAGAGATAAGGCGCCAATCAATCCAAAAGGGAAAAGGGAAAATCGAAAATCGAAAATCGGAAGCGCAACAGCACCGTGTCGGGGGCCGTCTTTCGGGATTCAGAAGGGTCGTCGTCGTCGTTCGCATCGCAGGATTGGTCTTCGAGCAGGCAGTCGGTCGCAGAGAGGGGCCAGGGGCGGCGTCGAGGTCGAAAAGGAAAGCAAAATGCAGGACTCGAGAAAGACTCACAGAAATCGCCAATCTGGCCGTATTTGGGTTTTGTGTGTTTTGGGTTTTGCCCAGAGAAGAATTAAGAGAATGGAGGGGTAAATAAAAGACAGTGGGAATAAAAAACAGTACAAGAAAAGAAAGGAAAGAAAGAGAATAGATGGTTGGATACAAATACACGATGCGTCGATTCGTGGTCGTGGGGTTGGAGGAGGAGGAGAAAGAAGAGGTCAGGTCGAAAACGTGGTGATGTCGACAAAAGGAGGGAAGAGGATTCGCACAGGCGAAGTGATGGGATGGAATGCGGCAGAAAAGGGAAAATGATGAAAACCAACAGGGGAAAGGGCCGAGTGTGTGCGCCTGCCACCCCTGGACACACACAACACACGCAGGCAGGTGCGCCCAAAACAGCAAAAATCCCACTGTGGTCGCGTCACGCTTGCCTGTTCTGCCAGTTCAGCGCTGAAGAAGAATTAAAATTAAATGCAAATTAATTGGGAAATGCCCGGAGGCACCAAAAATTGCGTAGGACAAGGCGGGAACAGGGGAAGGTGCAGGTGGTGTCCAGCGGGTTAAAATGAACAAGGAACGCCCAAAGCTCCTTTTGCTTTGGGGGCTAAACAAGCGGAAGGTGGGGTGTGACAGGTGTTTCTTAGAGTGTCTTCCAGGTGTTTTTGGCAGGTGCGACAGGCCTTTAGGGCATTTACGCAGTAGGGCATTTCGAGAACTGAGCAGCTCGGCAGGAGGGGAAAAAGCAGCCTAGGGATTGGCCGAAACAGGGGCGCCAGCGAGCTTCGAGGATAAAAGCGGGTCCATTGTTTCTTGGTGTGGGCCCACAGCGCACGCGGGAAAGGCGCACATGCCCCAAGAACAGGGCAGGCGCGCGCAAAAGGGCAAAAGGGAGGGGGAGAAAAGCGTGGCAACCGGGTCCGTCCCGACACCAGATTTACACTGCTGAATCTCAAATGACATGGTCATCAAGAAAAGGGACCTGGGGACTGAGAATACAATGAAAACAGCCAGAATGGATCTCAAAGGCCACGAGTATTTTTGGAACAGTTGTCGCACGTCCCTGTCCTTGTAGTTGTCTCTTCTTTGTGGACTGTGAACAGCACACTTTGACAGGCGGTAGTGACACAGTGCGGAAATTTAGTGGACGGTGCAATTCCCCGTATCTGTTGTGTCCGTGTAGGTGTGACATCAGATTGATTCCAGACAACAAAAGGACTGTTCTTCGACAAAGACATGAACAAACATACAATCCTACAAAGCTCAAATTCAACCCGGCTTTCTTTTTTTTTAAATGGACGGAAACATATTCAATGGATGGCACGCAAATTGTTGTGAGAATAAAATAACCATGAAGCCTCAGGGCATGTCTTTCTTCATCTCATTTCACTTCATCTCATCCTATCCTCATCAGCTCTCTCATCTTCACAACCCTCAAAACACTCGCAATACCTACAAAAAAAACGAATCAAAATCAAAATCATCTTCTTTTTGCACCATTTCTTTCTCCTTTCCAGGTAAGTCTCCCCTCCTCCCTCATCCTCCACAATGTGTTTCATCAACTGGACCACGGTCAAGTTTTCTTGCGGTCACTGGCTGGCCGTGGAGTACGGCAAGGACTACTGTATGTCCATGTTTTGCACAGGGATTATTCACGGCATCAACGTTCTCGAGGTTGGCCACTGGTGTGCCGACTGCTTCAAGCATCAGACTGACATGCGGGAGGTTGTGATGCAGGATGTCGCAGCGCCTTTTGTCTTCTAATAGGAGTCCAAACTATTAATTTTACCAAACACTTCCCTTTGCGAATCGGTGACACACCAAAATGATAAATAATAATAGTTTAAAATATTTGCGGAATAACGTTAAATTTGTTATCTCCTTTTTTTAAAAAAATCTCGTTGGGGGGGGGGGGGGGGTTAATTCAAATATTAGAAAAGTTTTGATGTAAAAAACATACTGAACTGCCAATTTATTTGAAGTCATTTTCACTCCCAAACATATGCCAACGTCTTCTTCTGTTCCGATAAAAATAATTAGAATAGAATAGGCCTTGGTATCTAGAAAAAATTTCAACTTACCTTTTTCTTCTTCTTTGAAGCCTTTGAGGATCTTAAAGAAGCCCAAAAATCAACGTCCAAGTCTGTCTGAGATGGAATCCCGTCCGTAGCGAGGGACTCGGGAACAGGTGCCTTCACACCAGGTTCGGCGGTCGGCTCTGCACATGGCACTGGAGATGGCTCTGGAGATGGCTCTGGAACAGTTATTGGTTGTGGCTGAGGCTCATCGGGTTCCTGAGGTTCCAACATCTCAACATCTATGATAGGCGGGCTGGGGGGACGACAAATCGCTGATTCTACGCAGTCACAAACAAATCCATAAACCGTCAGCTCATGTTTGATATTTGGCTGATATCTAGTTATTCCACTGGAAGTACTCGTGCACATCTCAAGCCACAAACCACATAATTTTACCCCTGGGACATACCGTCTTCTGCTACGGGGACACGATGCTTGTCCAGACGGCGCAGCTCATTCTCGCACTTTTCCAGGCACGCCTTCTTCTCTACAAGATGGGCACGTTCAGCAGTGGCCTCCTTGTTCTCCCCAGCGAGGTGTCCAATGTCCTCGTCTGCAATGGTGTAGATGGAATCCGGGGTGAAGAGGTCGAGCAGCTTGCGCAGCAGGCAGTTCTCAATGACAAGGATGCTGACATTGTCGACGAAGCTCTTGAGAGACACCTGTGTACGGTTAGTAGAGGATCGTCGGGGAGACAAAAACAGATATACAGACACCCACTTTGTAGTATGCCTCCATGTAGTCAATGGCATCGGAGGCGGCGACGCACTGCATGTCAGGCTCAGTGGAGCTCATGACGAGCTGCACGATATGTTCGGTACATTCGCTGCCATAACCCTTGATGGGACGTCGGGCCAAGTCGGCCCTCACTTTGTCTTCCAGCCTCTTGTTGCGCACCTTTTGGACAGTCTCGGTAAGATAATGGTTGTATGTCACGGGATGGCCGTCCAGATTGGCAAACATGATTTTGTGTATTTCGGCCAGCATGTCCTTCTTGGAGGAGGCAATCGCTGGCCTGATATGGGACTGCATGATCTTGTCGGCCGTTTCCTGGACAGCGATGTGGTGGATTATGGCGGAGATTGTGGAAATGGACGACTGTAAGACGCTCTCGACACAGGTCTCTGCCAACGACGCCCAGTTCTTGCACTGGTCACGGAAGAGATCGCTGACGACCATGGGGTTGAATGTTCCAGGCAACTCTCGTCCCCTCGACATGGAGATGATTTCCTTGACCTCGGCAATGTAGTCCTTGCGGCGGATGAGCTTTCCCTTTCTGGCGTCGATTTTCTCATCGCCAGTGTCGTCGCTGACAATGGTGCGAGTCTGGCCTTTGTTGTGCATGTCCTTGGCAAAGCGAGTGAGACGGTTCTGAACAACTGCCCGAAGACGGCGGCGATATCCTTTGTCGTCGGTCTTATCTTGCTGCTTGACGTCACCATCACCCTCTTCGTCGGTGTCCCCCCCTGTGAGAACATTTCCAAAGAAGGAGGTGTCGGTGTAGCTGCCGTGGACGGCGGCCGTGACCAGCTGCGAAAACTGACTGCTGATGCGGGACAAGTACTGGCGCTGTTCCAAGACAGTCGCCCGCGGCGTGCCTAGACGAGCCAGACCGGTCTTGCAGTCGGCCAGCAGCGAGTCCACTTCCCCTAGAATGGCGGGCAGCTGCACCAAGATGTGGTCCATGAGGACAGTGCTGAGTCGTGGCCGCAGCGGGCCAATGCCCAGGTTGGCCGGCGCCACGGCCTGCCATGCACTCCCGGGCGCCGAAAAGAACTTAAGCTCGGCCAAGTCGCGCTCGGCACTCGTGGCGTTCTTCATGTCGTGCCCTCTGTTTTTGAGGACGTGCCAGCCGAGCTGCAGGTGGACATCCCGGTTGCGGGCCATCTTGACAAAGGCGAGCTCGCTGTCGGACCCTGCGTCGAGCTTGTCGGGCTTTGTGATGAGGCCGAGCGTGCGGGCGCCCTTGGGATCGACCTCGCGGGCAAAGCGGGTGACGGCCTGGTTGGCGAAATCGTAGGCGGCGGAGACGACAGCGAGAATAATGCTGCGGGGCCGGGTCATGTAGTCGAGGACGAGCTTCTTGACAATGGGGGCCTCGTCGGCCGACTGCTCGGCGTTGCCAGCCTCAAAGAGGCCGGGAAGGTCGACCAGGGTCAGGTCTTGCTGCTTGGGACCGGACAACTCGATGCGCAGGACGTCGTTGCTGAAGCGGCGGCTGCCAGAAGACGAAGAAGAGGATCCAAATCCGTTGCCACTCTCGACAGGCCCATCGACAAGCCCCATGGCCTCTTTGGCGGCTTCAATGACGGGGCCGACATCTGGGTTCTCAGCATCGAGGACGGCAGTGAACGCATTGAGTTGTTCTTTCTCAGCGGCACTGCGGCTGTCGTGGGGCGCAATCGACACAACGACACTCGATTCTGGGTGACGGCGGAGGATCAATTCGGTGGCGAAGCGCGTGCACAGATTGTCTTTGGTGGGAAACGAGAGACCAGAGATGGCTTCGAGGACAGAACTCTTGCCGGACGACTGGTCGCCGCAGACAATGATTTCGGGAAGACCGACATAGCGGCCAAGACCCTGGGAGCGGAGATTGTCGATAATGTCGAGCACATCGCGGTAGTCCTTGGACTCAATGTTGATTGGGGCCATGGCGGGCCGTGATGGGGGAAAACAGATATTTGGAGAAGGCTGTTGATGAACGATCCCTAAAAACGGGATAGGATGTCTGGTTGGAAAGCAGGAGAGGAGGAGATCATTAGAGTCAAAAAGGGCACATATTTATGTTTGATAAACTAAAGATTTTAACAAGAATAAATGAAGCAACCAGAGATCAAGTGAAGTGAAAATTCATTTCAAATATCAAAGGCTGATAAAGTCACTACCTGCAACACGATGCTTGTGCAACACCACGGTTGCACATAAAGTAAACAGAACAAAGAACACGCAGACAGGAATGCAAACACACACCCCGACGGATGGAATTCCATGGAACGACAGCCATCCAGGTCCATCTTCTCACCGACTTTTGATTTCAAAGGAGAGTACCACTATTTTCAATCTCTTGTTTGTTGTCTCACTTTTCATTCTTCACCCGACGGAAGAGAATCTCGCGTGTTGGATCAGGCCCGCCACCGACGCCAATGTTGCCGTCTTTGTCGTCGCCCACAGGCAGCGCCTTGATGTCGTAGTTGAGCAGCAGATTGGCCAGGATCAGCTTGATCTCGTTGGCGGCAAAGAAGCGGCCGGGGCAGGCGTGCCGCCCAAAGCCAAAGCTCATGTTCTCCTTGGTGACGCTGACGAACTGGTACTGTTCCCTGTTTTTGAACGACAGGGGATCGTCGACCTCTGGATCGGTCCTGAGTTTGACGAAGCGGTAGGGGTCAAAGGCGGTCGGGTTGGGATAGAGCTCTGGGTCGAGCAGGACAGCCTTGTTGGCGGCCTGGACGATGCAGCCGGCGGGCAGGACAGAACCGTCGGGGAGTGTCACAGGCTTCAAGGTGTACCGTCGGAAGGCATCGACAAACGGCGGGTTGAGGCGCTGGGACTCGCGCATGACGCTGTCGACAAGCTTCATGTTGAAGAGGGCGTGGGTCGTCATTTCGGTCGACGAGCCCGAAGCGGCCAGGACGTCCTTGATTTCCTGCCGGCAGGCCTCGACGACTTCGGGCCGGGCCACAAGATCGTGCAGAATGTAGGCCGTCGTCAGGGTGGTTGTGTGGATGGCCGCCATTGTGAGCAAGAGCTGCATGTTGGTGATGGCGGCAATGTCCGTGATGCCCTCGGCCTCGGTCTTGTCGAGCATCCACTGGAGTGTGTCTGAGGGCATCTCCGTGTCGCCGCGTGCCTTGCGGGCCTGTCGGTCGGCAATCACGGGCGCCAGAAAGGCGCGCATCCGCGAGCGGTGGGCCTCGACTTTGGCCAGCTGAGGCTCCCAGTAGCGGGCCAGCGGTCTCACAATCCAAGGCCAGCGCTTGACGGCGGGGACGGCAGCCGTAATGTCGGTCGTGAAATTGACGGCAGCATCCAGATACACAGGATCACGGCACAGCTCGGGACCGACAAAGACATGACCCGAAACAATGGCCACAATCTTGAGGAGACGGGCATGGATGGTGACGGGTGTCCACTCTTCCGATGCATCGGCCAGCACTTCGGCCACGGTATCGGCCACTGCCTGAGAGAGGGCCGGGTTGATCTTGACCAGGTTGCGGGTCAGCTCCTTCTTGACCACGCTGTTGGCAATGTGGGTATGGTGGTGGCTTGGAAACAAGTGGATGTAGTCGTTCTCGAGCAGCTTCATAAACGCCGTCGTCACGTCAATCTCGTCGTCGGGTCTTTGGCGGAGATGGTCGAGGTAGGCATTTGGCACAATAATGTTGTCTCCATCAGGTGTCCGCATTCGGTGAACTTCTTCTCGTCTTTTGTGATATCCTTCGTCGAACATGCCCGCGCAGTGGAACATGAAATGCTCGGGCTTGCCATCGTATGTCTTGTCGAGAAGAGGAATGCTCTCGAACAGCCTTTTGTTGGTGATGTATTGCCAGGCATATCGAGCAGCAATGGCAAGGCCGACAAAGAGTATTGTCGGTAGATGCCGAACTACCAAAGACAAGATAATGTACATGATGAAGAAAAGGCTATGATGAACGTAGACAGGGAGATACTGTTTGAAGATTAGGCATGGCATGTTCAAGCAAACGGAGTAGAGATATTGAATGCTAGAAATATATATCAATGATCATTCACAGAAAACATTACAGACAATACACAGATTAATGCGCCTGATATTACCTGCCGATGCATGCGACACTTTGGCAGAAATGTACATACACATACGTTTTACTGTCACATTCTTTACGTTTAAGAGTCCGAACCACTCGCTTTGGGAGAGTTCGAGCCATAATTACTGCCATATCTTGCCGTGTTAAGCAGACACAATACGAGCAGACTTACACGGGGATCGAACACCGTGCACTCCAGTCTTCAGTGTAAATGCCTGGAAGGACTCAACACTGTAAATCCTGTCCACTTCCCCATATCCCCATCTGCATGTTGACCGGCCGAGATCTGTTTTGCATCGTGCGGGGTATTGACAACAGGGACTCCAGCCGCGTCAACCTCCGGACGAATGATGCCGATGATATTACGACGAGCAGGGGATGCAATACTGTTAGACACATAGATTATCACTTTGCATTTTCACATAGTTGACGATTTCAAGTACATTCATTTTCATTCGAAGCTACTTATGTTTTGTCGTCCTGCTGACTAAGAATACACACCTTCCAACTCCAGCTCACTTACACGGTCTTGGCCAATCAGATTCTGCCGACAAATACCTCTGCAACCCTCAGCCACTGCATTCTCCATACTTGCACGCGCAGCCACTCCACGATGCTCCTCACGTTGGACCTGCGCGCCGGCAGTCTGATTTTCCTCGCCAAGTTTATTTGCATTTGCATATGCTCCTCTCTGTTCTGCAAAACTGTCTCCAAAGAGTGCGGTCTCGCGTCTTGCAGACGGTATCTGGACGTGCCTGTTTTCGGCCGGGGCACGCGCTGCTTGGTCTTCGACTTTGACCGGTTCTCGAAGCCCGGCTCCCAGAAGGGCGCCTGATTGGTAAAGTGGACGTAGAGGCTGACGGAGAGTGCGGCGCGGGTGAGCAGCGCCCACTTGCAGACGACGTGACGCATCTCGCGGGGGCTCAGGAGCAAACCCCACGAGGCGGTGGTGGCGTGGTTGAGCTTGGGTATCGCACGGGCATAGAAGGCATCAGCGCGTCTGGCCCGGCGATGGCGCTGGCCCCGGTTGCGGTTGCGAATGCGGTTTCGGTTGTGGTTGCGGTTTTGGTTCTCGTTGTCGTTGTTTTGGGCCGGGTCCCAGGTCCAAAAGTAACCAAAGAGGACAGAGTGGTAGGAGCAAAAGGCCGTGGGGTAGGAAAAGAACAGCGAAAGATACGTGGGCATGGCCCTGAACTTGTGGGTGTTGTAGACCATGGCGTACAAGACATGGTTGAACACGGGGAACACGAAGGACGCCAAAAAGTTGAGCACGATGATCATTAGGATGACTTTTAGGAAAACGACGAGCCTCTCAAAAGTGGACAGGGGCTGGTCTTCTGACGACCGGCCCTCGTTTTGCCTCTCGACGACGTTGAGCTTTGCGACCTCGCGCCGCTGCACAGCCTCGAGCTGCCGCCGGATATGGGCCGCCCTTCGCCGGCCGATCCGGCGGCTGCGCACAAGCTCGCGCTGCTGCTCGGACCAAAGCTGGAGGACGAGAGCATTGTGGGCGCGCACGGCCTCGGGGTCGTTGCGGTTGAGCGTGAATCTCTGTCGAAAGACCACCTTTCTAGCCTCCCAATTCACATTGCGCAGCTGCGGGGTCTCGTGGAACATTTCGTAAAGGCGGTCGAGTGTCGGCAGCCGGTCGAGAATGCGGAGGTGGAGGCAGGGAATGCCGGCGGGGCGAAGGACGTCGTGCTCCAGCTGGACATACAGCACGAAGCCGAGCACAAGGCACAGTGTCGTGGGAAAGAGGTCGGCGCGGCGGACAAGGTGGACAAATTCGGCGATGAATCTGAGAATCCAGCTGAGGACGAAAAAGATGGGCGCCGTCATGTCGTGTCGTATCTCCGGCCGGAGGCGAATAACGTAACCTATCATGATGGACGGAGCAAGCTAAAATGGGGAAGCTGGTATCATGTTTGATGGAAGCAAGATGGAAGAGAAGGTGGAAGAAGAAGAGAACGAGACAGAAGACGAGATGACGAGGATCATAGATGGGATACATGGCCTAAATTTTTTTTAATTTTTTTAACTAACAGCCGACTCCAGATTTTGTGCGTGGAGCTACTCGGACGGCGCGCTGTGATTACGACATATATTGCACAAGGCTGTGGCGATGCTCTCGCTAGTCACGACGGTCGTTGGCCGAAGCACAAAATAGTCACGAAATAGCCTCACGATCCAGGAACGCGCCGATGTAGTACGCAGTCCACGACTCAGAGCAAGCACACATTATACGCTACTTTGGCGTCAACTCTCTCCCGTCTTAGTAACGGCTTGAACCTTAAACCCTTAAAGACCCTAGACACTTGAACTATGGTCTACCTAAAGTATTTTGATTATTACTCTCCCTAACCACGACGTATGTTTTGAATTTTGTACCAGCACCAACTCGTAGCCTCGCTTTAAATCAAAATTTCATGTGTACCACGACATGTAATCATCATCAAGTACTTAAAAGTATCTTTTCTGATATGTACTGCTATCTTGTACTCTGCTATACAAAATAAGAGCTGGGAAACACTACACTGATAAATGCATGAGAAAATATCAAACACCGTCACTAGTCTTCCTCTGGTTGCTAACGTACTCACAAGTATATTTAGTGGCTACACTCTGGCTTATATACATATTTATTTGATTTCCAAATTCAAAAATACAGACTATCTTCAACCCGCCACCGCCTCTAGGATCTCGGTCACCTGTTCTGGCTTCAGGAGAGGAATCGGGTTCGTCGGCGCCCAAAAGTCGTCGAGGGCGCGGACAGACAGTTTGGGGATGATGTCGCGGTCGATGCCCATGGCCTTGAGCGTGCGCGGCAGGTCGAGCGTCTTGACGATTGTGTCGACGAGGTCGCCCAGGTCGGCCGTTTCTGCCGTCAAACCGTTTGCCGTAAACATGGCCGCCACGTCCGGCTCGGACCACAGAATGTCCCTAACCTTTTTCTGGCGGGTGGCAATGTCGGGAATGCCCTGGCCGTGCCTCACATTGTACTTCATGACGGCGGCGCAACAAATGCAGCTGGTGACGCCGTGGGGCACGCCGAGCGGGCCCAGCTGGTGCCCGATGGCGTGGCTGCCGCCCATGGGGATGCCGGCGCGGACGTTGTCCATGGCGAGGTTGACGGCCATTTGGCAGCGATGGCGGGCGGCGATGTCGCTGGGGTCAGCCTTGCAGCGGAGGAGGGCGGGGACGAGTAGGCGCAGGCCCTTCTCAGCCTTTTGTTCCGCCATTTTGGTGGCCGTCAGACAGCACAGGGCCTCGACGCAGTGGTCGACACTCCGGACGCCGGTGCTCAGCCAGTGGTAGGCGGGCGTCAGCGTGGCCAGCTCGGCGTCCAGGATGATGAGTTTGGCGCCCATCCCCGAGTGCAGGAACCCGTACTTGTGCGACTTGTGCGCCGTGGTGTCGTCGGTGCCACCGGCCAAGCTAAAGTATTCGCCGCCGGAAAGAGATGTCGGAATGGTGATGAGCGGGACCGTTGGCGGTTTCACGTCGTCGGGAATGTCGGTGCTCTCCACAGACAAACGGGCTAGCTGGGCGGGCTCGCGGATATCGTTGGCCAGACACAGGACCACCAGCTTGGCACCATCAGTCGTGCTCCCGGCGCCGAGCGTGACAACACAGTCTGCCTTTGCTTCTCTACACTCGGCCGTGATGCTCAGAATCTCCGTCCAGGGCGTGTGCGGCGTGATGCCCCGACGGATGCCGACGACAGATGCGCCGCTCTTCTCGAGAGCAGACACGAGCCTCTCAAGTCGGTCCGTGTTGGCGGCCAGCGACTTGGACACGACAATGTAGACCCGCGATGCCTTGAACGTGTCCTTGACATGTTTGGCGCAGAGCTCGTCATAGGGCCGGCCATACGCCACGTAAGGCGACGGCAGCGTCAGGTTGCTGACCGGGATGCCGACCAGATTCGTGCCGGGCGGCTCCGTAAAGGCGGGTTGGAAGACTTCCTCCGTAGTCATGGTGTACTTGGGGATGCTGATGATGATGAGAATTGATTAAGCGTTACTGGCACAATTACTTTGAGTTTGTTTGATTTTTTTGTCTTCTTTTCTCTACCCTGATTTTTTATTGACTACCGCCTCTTGTCTCCTCCGTATTAGTCCAGATCGCCGTCTGGGGCGCGCTACCCCGGACTCGCCTCGGGTTGTTCATTCTCCAGATCATAGACCAGACTTTGCACTAACAGTAGAGTCTCCGCTCGCATGTTCGTCTTGGCCTGCTTTCATGCAGCAGACTAACACGAAAAAGAGGGGAAACGATGAATGCAAGAAGAGGAAAGAAAGGAGACGACAGAAGGGAATCATGTTTCCCGACGGCCCCCAACTTTTTCAGTCTTTTTGTAGAGTCCATTTTTTTGGTTCTCTTTCCCCCTAATTTTAAGATGGCGACTTGCGTTTCCGGCCCGTCTATTTTTTATCTTTTTTTGATCACCTCGTCTCACATCGCGACGGTCGCGTGCATCGGGAAACCCGTAATCGGGTATGCACAACCTTGCAGCCCGAACGTCACCTCGCGTCCGCTTTCTCTTTTCTGTGTCCGTTGGCCTGATCGTTTCCTTTCCCCTCATTCCCCGCTTGTCGCCTTCTGTAAGTCTACCAAATGCGATGCGATATGATGGATAACGACTGAATCAAACGCCATCTTTTTCTCTTCTGTCTTGTTTCTGGTCTAGTGATGCCTCGGTGCGGAGATGATCTGCCTGTTCTGTTTCATGTCCCGTCGTTTGTTGAGTGGTAGATCTCGTTTACAGCATTTCGTTATCTCGTTCCCAGACTCCGCTCCAGTGCCGTCATCCGTCTCCTGTCCTGCAGTCTTCCGCACATCGTCCGTTATCGGGTCTTGTTTACGCGCAGCGTTCTATTTCAAATCATACCTTCTCTTTGCAAGACAAGTTATTCAAAAATAAAATAATTTCACAAAAAAGTCAACACACGAGAAGTCATCACACACCATCCACATCTCACGACCTCACCTCACCTCACCCCACTCAACATCACCCCTTCTCCTTCCACCACACATTGTCGACTGCCACATCCTCTCAACATGTCCCCCTCCCGTGTGATGCTCATCGCCGGCCTGCCGGACCCGGGCGAGATCCCCGCGTCCGACGCACCGCACGAAAACACCTGGTACAACCAAGACTTTGACGGCTACCGGGTCACGGAAGAAGTACTGTACTCGAAGCGCCACCTGCGGATCGTCTGTGTCGGCGCCGGCGCGGCGGGCCTGCAGATCGCCTACAAAGCCGAGCGCGCACTCTCGAATATTGACCTCCAGATTTACGAAAAGAACGCCGACATTGGCGGCACCTGGTTGGAAAATAGGTACCCGGGTTGCACGTGCGACATCCCCAGCCACTCGTACCAGTTCACCTGGGCGCGGAACCCCAAGTGGTCGGCGTACTACTCGTCGTCGGAAGAGATCTGGCAGTATTTCAAGGACGTGGCCACCAAGTACGACCTCGAAAAGTATGTGCAGCTCAACACCAAGGTGGACCACGCCACGTGGGATGAGGAGGCAGGGAAATGGAATCTGAGCGTCAGCGGCCCCACTGGGACCTTGTCGGATTCATGCGACATTCTGATCTCTGCGTCGGGCGTGCTCAACTCGTGGAAGTACCCCGACATTCCCGGGCTCGACACTTTTGAAGGAAAGCTGATGCACTCGGCCAAGTGGGACAGCGAGTACAACCTCAAGGGCAAGACGATTGCCGTCGTCGGCGGCGGCTCGTCGGCCGTCCAGATCATCCCGAGCATCCAGCCCGACGCCGCCAAGCTCGTCGCCTTTCTGCGCTCGCCTGTGTGGGTGACCACGGGCTTTGGGGCCAAGTACGCCGGGCCGGGCGGAACAAACTTTGAGTACTCCGCCGAACAAATCAAGGAGTTCACCGACAACCCCGACAGCCACGCCAAGTATTGCCGCGAGGTGGAGGGCGAGCTCAACAAGAGGTTCAACCTCATGCACCGCAACTCGGTCGACCAGCAAAACTCGCGCGAGCTGATTGCCAAGATCATGCGCGACCGGCTCGACAACGAGAAGCTCGCCACGAAAATGGTGCCCGAGTTTGCCCTCGGCTGCCGCCGCATGACCCCCGGCTCCAACTATCTCGAGACCCTCTCCAAAGACAACGTCCAGGTCGTGCACGACAGCGTTGTCCGGCTCACGCCCACCGGCGTCGTCGACGCGTCCGGTGTCGAGCACAAGGTCGATGTCGTCGTCTGCGCCACCGGCTTCGACACCTCCTTTACGCCCCATTTCGAAATCACCGGCCGCAAGAATGCTAACCTGCGCCAGCAGTTTGGCGACTTTCCCAAGGGATACCTCGGCATTACTGCCGAGAACTTTCCCAACCTGTTTCGTAGGTGCCCCAAGTATCCACCATGACTTGCTCGTCTGCTAACCCCCCACCCCCAGTCCTTCTTGGCCCCAACTCCCCGTCGAGCCACAGCTCCATCCTCCCGATCATGGACTGGTACACCCGCTACATCTTCCAGATGATCGACAAGTTCCAGACCGAGAACATCAAGGCCTTTGAGCCAAAGGCCCAGGCCGTCAAGGACCTGTACAACCACACCCACGAGCTCATGAAGCGCCTCGTCTGGTCGTCCGCCTGCCGCTCGTGGTTCAAGATGGGCAAGACCCATGGCCCCGTGACGGCCATCTACCCTGGCTCTCGCCTGCACTTCTTCGAGGTCCTCAAAAACGTCCGCTGGGAGGACTACGAGCTCGACTACCGCTCGGGCAACCGCTTCCAGTTCATGGGCAACGGCTATACCCACTGCGAAGCCGACCCAGATGCCGACCCCGTGTGGTACTTTGACGATCCGTTTGTGAACCTGTAGGGTGGTGGAGTGCGTTTGTGTTTCTGTCAGTAGTTCTTCCTTGTGTACATATGACTGTTTAATCAAGAATTTCAAGAAATATATTCAAAAATGTCATTAAATTCGTGGGTGTTGTGTCCTAAATGATCGAAAAATAACAGCCAAAGAGACGCATCGACAAGTCACGATCATCCACCCTCGCCTGCTTGGTGTTTTGCTCCTTGATCAGCTGCCTCAACAAAAGAGCCGCCCGTTTGGCATTCCTCGTGGCCCCAGAGCTCAGTCGAAACGGCGGCAGATTGTCGCCATCATTGCCATCGTTGCGCGTATCTGTGCTGACCCCCGTGGTGTTTGGCTGCCGGCTGACAGGCAGCACTGGCTTGGCTTCACCTAGTGCTTCTAGCTGTTCAATCGCCCACTGTGCTTGCGATGGGTCGGTGCATTCACAGCCAAACAGAAAGAGCGGCCACAGCAGACTCGGGTGGATGACCTTGTGGATGCTTCGCGGTCCAGGGCCGGCCGGCACTTCTTCGCCGTAGGCCCGCTGCATGTGCTGCCACACTTCGGCCAGTGCTCGCCGTGCCAGGGCAGAGTGCGGCAGATGCCACCAGCTGATCCGGTGCAGATGCACAAATAAGATCCAGAAGCTGGCCAGGTAGACGGAAAAGATTTCCTCCAGTCTCTTGGCCAGATCGGGCGACACCACATCCCGCAGCTGGTCTGCCTCCAGGGCCATGACAGCCGGCCGGTCATCCCACAGCTCAAACAGTTCTGCCTCGAGCTGTTTGCAGGCCAGGATGACCTCGTACTCGTCGTCGCTCGTGAACCGTCGGCGATGATGTTTGTCGTGCGCACTGATGCGGCGGCAGTACGACTGTGACGTCAGATACCACTCGAGGGCGGGTTGCAAAACAGTCCTCAACAAGATTTGCTTGACCTGGCCCAGAGGTGGCGGCGGAGGTGGTGTACCTTGTGTGGCGGCCGACGTGATTGCCATGGGCGACGACGATGCTCCCTCCTCATCGCCAGGTGGAGACATGTCGCCGACCGAAGACAGCTCAGACAGTTCAGAGTCGTCGGCGTCGGCATCCTGGACCGTTTTGTTTTCAGCTGTCGCCACGCCACCATCTTCCAACGACGAGGTGATGTGAACTTGAAAGTGTGCAACAGCTTCCAGTGACTTGGGAGACAGAAGCGTTTCTCGTCCCATATGGGCAGCTTTGCTGTCCAAAGTGTTGAGCCATGAGAGCAGCTGCTGTGAATATCGACTCCAACTAGATGTGGTGCCGGCAGTACCAGTGGTGCTGGTAATGACACGCTCGGCCAGGTGCCGTGGAAACAGATTTGTATGTGCATCCTGGTCGCGAATCACCTCGAACCAGGACAACAAAAATATGGCGGCCAGCAAATGTTCCCTCGTCTTTGGTTTGAGGTGCTGGTCCTTTTCTGAAGTCTCGTCTCTGCTCGTGCTTCCCGCGCCCTTACCGCCCAGCTTGGCCTCGATTTCTTGACAAGCTGTAGCATGCCGCTCGAGAATGCGTTCCATGCGCTGCTTGCGGTCGTTTTTCTGTACCGAACTGGCCTCTGTCTCGATAGCTTGACCGTCATCAATGACAAGAAGCTCGACCAAACACAGTAGGGCACTCCTCACAGCCCTCGACTTTTCGCCCAGCTTGCAAAGGTAGTGTTGAAGACGTCTCCATCGTTCAAAGCCTCCAATCAGGATGGCTGCAGGTGGCTGTACAATCTGGTGGAAGAGTCTCATCAAATGAGCAACGTCGCTGTTGTTTGTGTGTTGACTGTCACCCGTGGCCTTGTCGTTTGTCGTTACTGCTGTGTTTGTTGTCTGCTGTGGTTGCGCCGGACTCGTGTCTGTTGATACAGATGACACCGGCAAAACGACATCGCCAAGAGGTGCTGCTGCCACGGCCAGCATGTCCAAAGGTGTCTGCACTTCAGGCAGCACACACGAAAACTCGCCCGCCCAAGATGTGTCGAGGTCGGCAAAGACGTCAAAAAAGTCGTATCGGCGGGCAGGTGTCAGAGGCAGGCCACTGCTCATACCGTTGCCGTTGTTGGCTGCAGTGTTGAAGTTTGGCGTGACATATCCACTCCGGTAAGCCCATAGATCTGGCACAGAATCGGGAAGACCCAGCTGCCGTTGACGACCTCGACGTAAAGGGACATGGTCATCAGTGTCGGCGGGTGGAGGGACGGTAGGGACAGATGTTGGTGCATTGGTAGGTGCCGTCGGCACAACGAGGCTGTCGACGTTGAGCTCTTGTGTCAGCCCTTCCTGACCCTGTGGCCTTCGTCTTCGGCGCTGTCCGCCGGCATTCGGCGCCTGATACCGGCACTCCAGCTGCAGCCGCCGACAATGCCCGCACACAGGGTGGGTCTCGTCGCAGCGGACGCGGCGTTGCTTGCACGTGACGCACCCCAGACGCGATCGGGGGCCGCTCCGTCCATGTCCGTGGCCAGACTGAGCATGGCCGGCCTGGCCTTGGGCGTGCCTGACGTCGATCTCATGAGTCGGAGCCGATCGTGGTTTGCGACTGTTTTGCATCGTGTCGTGCATTGTTTGTAAACTCGTTTGTCGTCTGTCGTGTTTTGTCACTCGGGGAGTCTGAAACGAGGACATATGCGGAAATAAACGACGACTTACACTCGTCAAGCTCCGTCGGGTCTCGCGTAGAATATCATTTTAGCTTGAGCAGGCGGGGATGGTCCGGGGTGTGTGACCGTGAGGTGTGACCCCAGTCTGGTCCAGTAATCCAAGAGTCGTGGTCATCATTGTTGATTTGTCTGCGGGGGTGCTGGGTATGTTTTTACGGACGGCGAGGCCCCTTGGTTTAGACTGTCATTTGGATGCAAGAAAAGGGGAAAAGAGATGGGGTAAACAAGCTAAAGAGGTGGTGGAGGCAGGAGCAGGCAGTAGCGCCGTGCGGGGCCCCACGGGGAAGGAGCGAAATGGTGAACTTGCACACGGGGAAGGAACCAGAATTGACAAAACTGACAACCTTGTTGGCCCACAATCAAGGAAGGCGACACTGGCCATTTCCGGAGAAGACAAGGAAAGAGCGAAGGGGCTGACAATTCGCCGTTGCTTTTGGTGGTTGGAAACAAGATGTCCGCCAAGATCCAGACCCGATGAAGGTGTTTGCTTGAAGTCTGAAGTCTGGGGAAGTGCACGGTGACTCTGGCGCCTTCAATTTAGAGGTGCCGTTCAAGGGTTGCAGTGGTCGTGTCGTGCGTGTAAGTGCCGATCGGGTATTCTCCTTTTAGGTAAGTGAAACCTGGGGAAGAGAGAAAGAGACGACGAAGACAGACAGCATCCATGATTGTCACACTTGTTTGTTTTCACGATTTATGTCTTCATGTTGTGATGATCCTGACGATTTGGGTTTTTTATTTTCTATCTGATTTTGTCTTTGACTTTGCATATCACGAAGCAAGCGTTTCCATTTTTCTTGTCTTCTCTTTCCAACTGCCATTCCACCCAGTCATTCACCATTAACCTCACCATCATCGTCACCTTCACCAATTTTACATCTACTACTCTCTCTCCCTCCAACGCAATGGGCACTGCTTCGGTACCCCATACGGTCGTCCAGCACGGCGGCGGCCGGCAGTTCCGGACGTACAATGTGGTTGTCATTTTCGCCATGTCGTTTGCGTCGATTGCCATGGGCTACTCGGCCAATGTCATCAGCACGACGCTCGCCCAGCCGACCTTCCGCGCCTACTTTGAGCTCGACACCAAGCCCAACGGCACGGAGCTGATCTCGGCGATGAACGGTCTGTTCCAGGCCGGCGCGTTCTTTGGCGCCATTTGCATCTCGCCTGTCGCCGACCATTTCGGCCGCAAGATGAGCATCACCGTGCCGTCTGTTCTGGTGTTAATCTCCGGTGCACTGCTGGCCGGCTCTGTGCACATTGGCATGTTTCTGGCGTTCCGCTTCGTGGCCGGCATGGGCTCGTTCTGGCTGCTGGGGTCCGTCCCAATCTGGATGACGGAAATTGTGCCTCCGCGGTGGCGTGGACTGCTGGTCGATGTGCACTCGGCCATGCTTTTGTTTGGCTACACGTGGGCTTCGTGGATGGGCTATGCCTTCTACCATTTGAACTCCAAGGACGCATGGCGTGCGCCTCTGGCCATCCAGACTCTGCCAGCTCTGATTGTCTTGATTGCCATGCCATTCTTGCCAGAGTCTCCTAGATATCTTGTCCAGCGCAATCAGAACGAAAAGGCCCGCCGTGTCTTGGCGCAACTTCATGAAGCTGGCGAGGCCGAGGTCGAGTTTGCGCAGATCCAGGCCCAGATCACATCGGACAATGCCCTGCCGCACAGCTGGATGTCGCTCATCACCAAGAAGTCGTACCGCAAGCGGGCTCTATATGCCATTGGCCTCGCCGCCGGCATCCAGTTCACGGGTGTTCTGGTCATTAACAGTGAGTGAAGCCCTTCTTAAATTCAAATAATTTCTTCCCGTGACATCCTGCTAATGCTACGCCTAGATTACGGCTCCATCATTTACTCCGGCCTCGGCTACGACCAGGAAAAGCAGCTTCTGTTTGCCGGCATCTTCAACACGCTCGGCTGGGTCTGCGGTGTCGCCGCCATCTTCATTATTGACCTGATGCCGCGCAACCGTCTCGTCGCCATTGGCACCGTCGCCGTCACCACCTGCCTTGTCGCCGAGGCTGCGCTCGTGGCCAATTATCCTGTTGGCCCCGGTCAAAACGACACTGCTTTGAGGGCAGCCGTCGCCATGATTTTCTTGTATATTGTCTTTGCCGAGCTGCTTCTCGACGGCACCCAGTACGTCTACTTTGCCGAACTGTTCCCGCAGCACCTGCGCGCCAAGGGCATGGCTCTCGGCATGGCCGTCATCTCGCTGATGAACGTCATGTGGCTGCAGGCCGCGCCCACGGCCTTTGCCAACATCTCGTGGAAGTTTTACCTGGCGTTTATCATTCCTGCCTACATATTTGCCATTGTCTGCCTGTTCTTCTATCCCGACACCAAGGGTCTCGCCCTGGAAGAGATTGCGGCGCTCTTTGGCGACGAGGTGCAGGAGGTGACGGCGGCTGATGCGCAGGCCAACGTGTCTGTGGCTGGAGATGCCTCGTCCACGGAAAAGGGTAGAGCATATGTCAACGAGAGGGAGTAAACCAATGACTAGATATCAGCGTAATGGAGGGATACAGATATGGCTTTGTGGTGGATGTTACCAAACGGTACCATTTTGTTGTAGTTGGGTAGACGATGGCAAATGATTATGAATATTCCCATAGTAAATCAATTGAGACAATAATCAAAATTAAAAATTTTAGTTAAGTTTTTATTTAAAATATTTATGGAAATTCATCTGTATTATTCAACACGGAATGATGACATGTCAGTGAACCAAGGTATGGAGCTGCCTCGGTTCCGCGTGTCGGCACACTTTCACATCCACTAACAGCTTCTCCGCATATGTCAGGAGCAATGTCAACTTTCGACATCCTTTTACGGATATCATACATCAACAACAGACTTTCTTGGGATCGCAACCTATCGTTGATCATCGCAACCTATCCTTGATCAAAAGAATAATCGTTTTGATGATAATTACAAACAAAAGAACCAGCATAATTTTGTCAAACTCAACGTCAATAATGTCAGACTTGGAACTGATGAAGACGGTTGGCTACATCAACCCGGAGCTGAAGGAGGTAGAATCATATCATCAACTCCTTGTCTGTATCTATGTCAAGTGATCCAAGACTGACTCTCTATCCAGATCCTCGACAAGAGCGGCCCCGTCTCCTCTCTCGATGCCACAACCGACATCCCAGCCCTCCGCGAGACCCTTCGACAGCGCAAGTTAGCAATGACGGCATCTGCTGGCCCGTCTACATCCACGATTACCGAGACAGACCACAGAATCCCCACCCGAGACGGCTCGGAAATTGTCGTGAGAGTCTACAAGGAGGGGCAGACAGCAGGTGGTCCTGTCCTTGTTGTTCTTCACGGTGGCGGATGGGTGCTGGGCAACCTCGACAATGAAGCCCTTTTGTGCAGAACATGGTGTGAGCTCGTGCCCGGCGGAGTCAGCGTCAATGTCGACTACCGTCTAGCACCCGAACACAAGTTCCCAACCGCTGTCCACGACTGCCACGATGCCGTCAAATGGGTGGCCGAGAACTCCAGCATCCACGGCGGCGATCTCACAAAAGGCTTTATTGTCTCGGGCGTTTCGGCCGGCGCCAACATGGCCTGTTCCGTTGCCCATCTGGCTCGTGACGAGAAAATGACGCCGCCTTTGACGGGTATCTACCTCAACATTCCGAGTCTGCTGGCACCTCAGGCCGTGCCCGACAAATGGAAGGCCGAGTACACCAGCCGCGACGAAAACAAGGCCGCGCCCATCCTCAACGAGGGGGCAATCGCCTTGTTCCGAAGTGAGTACACTCCCCTTTCATTCTCTCGTATTCTCATCTGACTGCTGCGCAGGACTGTACCAAGACGATCCTCTCTCGCCGCTCATGTCGCCCGCGATCTGGCCGTCGGGCCATGCTGGCCTACCGCCCACCTACCTCCAGGTCGCCGGCATGGACCCGCTGCGCGACGAGGGCCTCATTTACGAGCGCATGCTGCGCGAAGAGGCTGGCATGGCCACGCGTCTGGACGTCTACCCAGGCCTGCCCCACGGCTTCTCGTCCTGGTGGCCGACGGCGCAGTTCAGTCTCAAGCAGCGGAAGGACACCGCCGAGGGTCTGCAGTGGTTGTTGGGAGGGAAGTGAGGGGGCAGCCGTGCATGCGTGTCTGGTCTGGTGATCATGCGGGGAAATCCCGACTTTAGTCTGGCGTAGTTCGACAATACGCGACGCAATGCGGGATGTAAATACGCGATAGACGACGACTGCCAAATCGAGTAATTCAGAAATGCGCTAGCAATTAGACGACGAAGCACTTGCACTTACACGACGAGACATCCACCACGTCAGACAATGGTGATCATTTTGAGTTCACTGTTCGCCCAGGAGGAACGACTCCGGATATCGTGTCCGTCGTTCTTGGAGTCTATTCGTAAAGATGCGGAGAAGTCGCGATACGGTCGTGTGTTCTCGGAATATGGAAATCTCGCAATTACTCCGTAGATGGTCTGGATTGGAGAATCTCGCATGTGCTGACTGTAGATTTGCGGCATCGGTGTGCGGATGTGTCTTCTGCTTGGCTTTTGAGGTCCAAGGTGGAGATCCAAGCTTGTCGTGACGCGGCTGTCCATTGCACTGCCCATCGCGGTTGCCCTTTTTATTGTGTAGAGCAAGACCGTTCACGTACAGTCGTGCCTTCCAAAAAGGCATCTTTAAGGTGGCTTTGGTGAGCTCTCGTGACTGCCTCTTTGGTCATTTCTTTGGTCTTTCCTATTCTGTCCAACAACAACATCTACCCCTATTTCAGTCCGTCTGACCTGACCTCGGAGATTTTGACAAAATCACCAACAGAGGCCAGAGACAATGCCACCTCAAGACGATATCCTGGCCAAGGGGTCAAAGAAACAGCAGCTCTCCATCATCAACGGGCCTTCCGAACCAGCATTGCTAAGATGCACCTTCAACGACATCCTACGAGAACGCGTGAAGCAGCATCCAAACAATGTCGCAGTCTCTTCTCAGCATCAAAACAATGCACGAATTACCTACGCAGACCTCAATCAACAAAGCGACCAGCTGGCCCTGGCGCTTTATGAGCACGGTGTCCGGCGAGGTGATCGTGTGGCCGTTCTCCTTGGGAATCGCTACGAATACTGTGTGGTATGTCCCTCTATGAAGATGGCAGTATGATATCAACTGGAGACTGACGCGGACAGATCATGTTTGCATGCTCAAAACTGGGCGCTTATTTTACACTCCTCAACTATGCCTACACACGCGCCGAACTGATGAATGCACTCCACGCTGCAACACCCCGAGTCCTGTTCACGACATCCACTACATCGAGATACGACTACCGGCCGGTTCTAGGGGAGCTACATGGACGTGTCAAGGGGTTGGAGCACATTGTCCTGTTGGATGATATACCTTCCAAACCGAGGTATCCAACCGTGTCCTACAACGACCTCATACAACTCGATCCATCACCCATGACACGAATCCATGTGGCCGAGCTCGAGAAGGAAGTGTCCGACGACGATATTCTCAACCTCCAATTCACGTCAGGAAGCACGGGTCTGCCGAAAACAGTGGCTCTCACACAACACGGCATGGTCAACAGCGCGCGATACATTGCTCTCCTTATGCAGATCCAGCCAACAGACGCCATCAACGTCCCAGTGCCTCTCTTCCACGCCTTTGGCTTAGTCATAGGTAGGTCTCCTAGGCACACGGTTTATTCTACCAATCCCTCACTAACCTGTAGGCTTCTGTGCGGCCGTCATGTACGGCGCCTCGATTGTCCTCCCGTCCGAGTACTTTGACGCCGTCGCCACCCTCCAGGCCGTCGAGCGTTTAGGATGCACCGGCCTCTATGGAGTGACGACCATGTTTGTCGATATGCTGAGCGACGCCCAGTTTGCCAATATAAACCGCTCGTCTCTCCGTTTCGGCGTCATGGCCGGCTCTGCCATGCCCAACGGACTGCTGACCCGCGTCATGACCAAGTTCCCCATCCGCGACATTTACACCAACTGGGGTATGACCGAGCTGTCGTCGATCGCCACTATGACCGTCGCCGGCGACCCTGTCCACAAGAAACTGGACTCGGCCGGCCGGCTGCTGCCCAACTTCGCCGCCAAAATTGTCGACCCCGAGACAGCCGAGACGCTGCCGTGGGGTCAGCGCGGCGAAATTGTCGTCAGCGGGTTTGGCGTGATGCACTCGTATTATGGACAGCCCGAGTGGACGCAGAAATCGATACGCAAGCACGGCAGCGACGACCGTCGGTGGATGCACACCGGTGACGAGGGCTACCTCGACAATGATGGCTTCTTTGTCATTACAGGCCGCATCAAGGACCTCATCATCCGTGGCGGCGAAAATATTTCGCCCAACGAAATCGAGGCACGGCTGTTCCAGCACCCGGCCATTAAGCAGTGCTCCGTCTTTGGTGTCCCAAGTGAGCGGTATGGAGAGGAGGTTGCTGCAATTCTAGAGTTGCATGACACCACTGGGAAGACAGGCCGTCCATCTGACACCGAGATCCGTGCTTGGGTGCGTCAGACGCTCAGTCGGTACAAGGCCCCAGTCTACATCTGGTGGCTCGGAGATGCCGGTGCTGGACTTCCGTCTGAGTGGCCCAAGACAGCCAACGGTAAACTCAAGAAGAACGACATCCGCAAGATAGGAGAGGGTAAGTTAAGTCACATCAAGTCGGACCAAGTCAACTCCATTCAACTTGACTCAAGAAATGCTAACAACAAAAACATAGGATTACTCAAGCGTGGAGCCTTGCCTCAGACAGAGATACGGCCGTCGTTGTAGAACCATTTTTCTTATTTCTTTGTTTTGGACACCTGTTATTTTTCACCAGGTTATCATATTCATTTCGTTGCAAAATCCCTGAAAAATTAAAACCATAATCATAGATTTAAACTCATTTTTGTCCTTTTTTCTCTTCAAATTTTGGATAATTCTATTCATATTCGCGTACATACTGTAGCACTTATGCCTTCACCTCATCAACCCGCTGGACAACCATGGCACTGCCCGCGCCGCCGCCATTGCACAGCGCCACAACACCATACTCGCCCACCTTGAGCTGATGCACCAGCGACGTCAACAGTCTCGAACCAGAGCTGCCCAGAGCATGGCCTAGAGCAATAGCACCGCCATTGATATTCACGGGCGCTGTCTTGTCGTCCAGACCCAGAAGCTGCTCGGTCACACGCACCACGACGGCAAATGCCTCGTTGACCTCCCAGCGCGCAATGTCCTTGACGTCCAGGCCGGCCCGCTGCAGAGCCAGCTTGATAGCCTTGGCCGGCGCCTCGGCATAGTCGATGGGGTTAACGGCTGCGTCGGCATACGACACGATCCGCGACAGGACACGGCTGCCACGGCCGTGCTGAGCAGCCAGAGCGCCCGACACCAGCACAACAGCACTAGCACCGTCGTTCATCGTGCTTGCGTTGGCTGCCGTGATCGTGCCCTGCTCGCCCTTTTTGGCAAACACGGGGCGCAGCATGGGCACCTTGGCCTCATTCAGGCCTGTGTACCCCTCGTCCTCGGCGACGGTCGTCGGCTTGTCGCCCTTGCGCGGACCCGGCACGTCGACGGGCGCAATCTCGTCGTCAAAGGTGCGAGCCTTCCACGCCGCCTGGGCCCGGTGAAAACTCCGGACAGCATACGCGTCCTGTTCTTCCCGAGAAAGACCAAACTTTTTGGCCGAGTGCTCGGCGCACGTGCCCATGTGCACCTGCTCGTAGACGTCCCACAGGCCGTCCTTGATCAGGCCGTCCTCGAGCTTCATGTCGCCAAACGCCGGGTTGTGCGACGCGCGGTTCGTGTAGTACGGCACGCGGCTCATGCTCTCCATGCCGCCGGCCACTTGGGCCGCCGACAGCCCCAATTGAATATTTTGTGCGGCCATCATGACGGCCTTGAGCCCGGACGAGCAGACCTTGTTGACCGTGACGGCTTCGGTGCTCTTGGGAAGGCCGGCAAAGATCAGGGCCTGCCGGGCGGGCGCCTGGCCCTCGCCGGCCATCAGGACATTGCCCATATAGACATCGCTGACGGCCTCGACGGGGACCGAGGTCTTGCCGAGGGCGGCCTTGATGGCGACGGCGCCGAGTTTTGTCGCCGGGATGGCCTTGAACTTTCCGTTGAACTGCAGAAATGCGTCAGCATTTCTGTCGCCGTTGTGTGATCATCTTATTTTCATTCCCGGGGGCTCACCTTTGCCGTCGGCGTTCTCGCGGCGCTGATAATGTAGACGTCCTGCACGGTCTTGGCCGTCGCCGTCAGGTGGCCCTGGATCTGGCCCAGGCGGTTTCTTGCCGTGTCGGTCATGTTGTGTGGTTTTGGTATTATTCCTCACTTTTTGGTGATTTTGTCGACTGTCAAGCTTCAACGTCGAGCTCGGTGTATTTACCAATGCCTCAATTTGGATATCTTCACGTTCATCACGCCCCCATTAATTGCCGTCAATTGTATGGAATCACCCGGCAGCGCCAATTGGGGTTGGCAAGCTACTGGTGTATCTCCTCACTGTACTCTGTAAATGTGGAGGAATTCCGGCATCTGTCGGGTCTGTCGGGTCTCGTCTAACTGGAAAATGCCCCCAAAAAGGTGCTAAACCTAATACGCGACAGCCGAACTAGCGGTCCGCCCTACGGAGCCCAGTGCCGCGACGGCAGTATGTTCCGGGCCGGGGAAGAACTGCATCATAAATGAAAACAGGAGCAGAGTTGTTCATGTATGTGACAGTAGAATAAAATAATCAAATAAATCAGGTGACAAAAGAAAAGACAAAGGCAGTTCACTAACCGCGCCTCGATGTCACACGCAGCTCTGCGACGTGCTGTTTGACGAGTTTTCATGGCTCAAATTCAAAATTTTGCCGCAATAAACACAAGTTCAGATCTTGAATTCACTTATAACAATTGGAAAGCAATGTCCTTGAATTCTGGCCTCAACAACATGTGTTCTCTCGTACAAACCAAGTTCGGACAAAATTACCGAAACTGTGGCATGTGATGCGGCACGTGATACGCATCAGAAGGCATGTAGAAGACGTAAAGGTTCCTTAGATGGGGATGGGTAACTTGGCCAAGAATAAGACTAGATGAGAGAAGCACGCCGTACAATACACCAATGCCAAACAGACAATTCGATTTCGTGTTAGTGCTGTAAGTTGCGGCTTGGCTTTGCCGACGATTGTCCGTCGTCCTAACATGTAACAATGAATTCATTAAGGCACCTACTAGTCACTCAATGGCTACTCTCAGATTAAAAGAAGGCTCTAGATAACCATGATGAATTTCAATTCACTTTTTCTCCCGTTCAAACTTTGTGGTCCGTGGGAGATGCAAATGCCGCGGAGGTCGTGAGTGTTCATATCGATGCTCTGTCGAACAAACTGACACAAAGAGTGGAACCACAAGTACAGGACAGCGGGCGTTAAAGTTTAGCGTGCAGCGGCCCGCAGTGTTAGTGGCCGAAACCACTGAAATCTGAAAGGAAATCCCGACGTCACCCACGAATCCCGGTCACACCACATCCGAGAGCTGCTGTTTATTTCGCTGTCTCCTGACTGGTTGAGAATGTGGTGATATTTTCAAAGGAAAAGAGCGGGAGATACACAGCTTCTGTATGGAGTGATATTCACATATAAGTATTTCCGGCATAGGAAAACAGGACATCATCAGGTGGAATTCCTTGCCTTCTGTGGAACATCGTCACGCCACACTTGCTGGACGTCTTTTACTACACTCGCACAGGGATAAAACAACCATGATGTCTGTCCTGTTTGTCCCTTTTCCAAATCCACGGAGATGAGAAACATTCACATGAAAGTCAAAATCATAAACACAAGCACAACACAAACAAAATGCCACACACACAAACCAAATCAACCGAACAGCCAACCACATCTGGCGAGAACTTTTTCGTCAGCGCTCTGGCTGCATTATCACCAATCGCTGTTGGCAATCTCTACTTTCCAACACCGACTCCATTATCCTGCGACAACCCAGTGTCCAGGACGAGTACAAACACGTCGCCAGTCGAGAAGAGTCCGACTTTGACAACACCCCCACACCATACAACCCATCTGGGCCAGGTCTTTCACCTGGGAGATGCCTTCCACCGGCACCATCACGGCCACCTTGTCGAGGAGGATTATCGGCACAATTAAGATCAGAAGAGACTAGTTATTTGGTATGGTTAATGAAGATTATCGGGCAGACGATGATTTGAGGAAGCCGTATTCAAGCATTGGAGTCGAAATATCACATAGATACCCCAGTCGCGATGTCTTGTTATATTTTTTATCAGTAATACATTGGTAAACACAAAATCATGGAGAACCTTTCAACAAGTACCCGGAAATGTCAGAAATGCTGTGCCTACCCTTGCTGATTCCCATTACTTTGCATCCAAAACGGAGTATTACAATTTGTGATGCTGCCCTCCAGCATGCATTTGATTAACGCAGCCCCTTCTGACTGGTGACCCCCATATTGCTGACCATCAGCCCTGTGTTCTGCAATGCCTTCTTTGTAGAGATGTTAGTATCCGTTGTCCGTGGTCTGTCATCTCTCAGATTCGTCGCCTTGTCACCTTGCATGCGACATTACATCGGAGTACTGTACCATAACGGCGTCTACAGTGTTGACAGGAGATACGAGAGAAAACTACTTGTTCAGGTAAAATTCCAGGGCCATCAGCGGACTGCAAGCCCGTCAATTTTATCAATAATTCTTAAAATGGCATTTTCAATGATGATCCCCCCATATATGTCCTCAACTTGGATCTCGTAGACAAGCTTTTGTTTGTAGAGGCATGCGCGTGAATACGATGTCCATTAAGCGAGAAGACATGCTTTTCAGAAACGCGGCTGGAATTCCCAGTTCTATTTTGATATGCGGCACAGCCTTGAGCTCGGATTTTCCGAGCATCTACAGCTACCACAACCACGTTTACTTTGGCAAACACCATTCGTGCTCTGGGTTTTAAGGCTCGCGTATTTTTGAAAAGTGCATCTCCGGAGACCAGCTCCCTCATTTGGCACTCTGCAAGCCTGGTCCTTGTCTTGAGAAGTGAGATGCTACCCACAGGAGGGGATACGCCCTACCCGTGACACTACTTTCTTACCTCTTACTTTTCTCTTTGACTCTGAACATTCTTACTCCCCGAGAGTCCGTCTTCTACGACTCACGGCATTGTTGGACATTTTTGAGATATTCTTTCAGCCCACGGCCTCGGCCTCCTTGGCATGGGGGCACAGAATTTTTTCTTTCTTTAATTCTTGTATGTTGTAATCTGGTACGGACGCCATTTTGTCCACTTCCCTCCAAATTCCAGGATGCCCAATCGGAATGTTTACAGGCCCTGTCCATCATCACCGTCCACTTTCGCCAAACGTTCGCCAATGTTCGCGACCAGAGTCTGCCGTGCGTCGCAGTAGGCCCGCCTCGCCTCGCTGGATACAGCCTTCCGAGGAAGGCAACGGCTGTGGCAGTGGGGCCGGCCGTTGCACATTTCCTTTTTTTTCCTGTCCCCCCCTTTTTTCGCCGGAATAAGCAACTTTGCCGGCATCCGATCCGACAAGTCATGGGGGTTCTATGTCGTAGATGTCGCAAAACGCGTATTGCAATTTGCATCTCTGGATGTGAATAAATATCTTCGTGGGGGTCATCTACTTTAATGTGTACATTTTGATGCCGTTGATCAACAATGAATTGCCAAGCGAAATAAGGATAACTGTTGCAACAGAGGAGGAAGTAGGTCGTATGCAAAGGACCAGTGTGAAAGGAACAAAACCGTTGAAAGATACGAAACCTGCGAGGCAGATATGGACGGCTGCAATGTGACTTCGGCGTGTTCCGACTCCTGAAAACGGGGCAGTACATACGGGGAATACAGTCACAACTCTGGGGAAGCTGTCTACGGAGTGCAGTTTCGCCTGGTCGTCTTGTTTGCCAAGATGTGTTTTGTAACGGTTTTCCCAACGGTTTCTCGGCCTTTTCAGTAAATAATTTGCATCGTCAAGACGACATGAAAATCAAAATAAACAACGCCTCGACAGTAAGAACCTTTTGTCTGTCCTCACAATAAGCACTGTAAAGTCAGACTTGTTCAAAGTTTGGTTCACAATGGGGGCCGTTCACCGAGATGACGGCCCAAAACTAACTACTTCAGTCAAGCGACCCAGCTCTTTGACTTTTTCTACTTTGCTCGTCATGTTCCATGTTCCCAGTTCTGTCTTGCAGTTTTGGACCATATTCTGTGAGCAAGATACTCGTCACTTGTCCCTTTTTCATCTGCCGCCGCTGCCGCCATCGTTGCGTGCAGCCTCATTTTGTGTTTCTCTACCGTGTTCTTTCTGGGTCAACTCCTCGTGCCCAACTTAAAAGGGGCATCAATTCGGAAGGCCGCTGCCGGCGCATCCACTTTCAAGGTGATGAAGCCCACCGAAGCCCACCCCAGGCTGTCTCCAGTTGGCAATGACAGTCCCAAAGTTTGGTTCACCACCCCCTCCGTACTCCGTATTTCCTGTCCAAAGTTTGGTACGCACCACATCGCGGTGACAAACAATGCAACGCCCAAGAGCCCAAAAAACCAAACGGTGATTGACGGCGTCTGGCGATGCCGAACAAGATACTACAATGGGCGGAAAAGGAGAGGACTGCAAGAATCTCGTCGAATCTCAACGGTCACGTTCATGCAACGTTCTGGAGGCGACTGTTTTATCGCAGACGGAGAATACAATATTTGCATGGCATATTGGCTCTTCGTGACCTGAAGATGGGCATTGTCTCCCAAATTCTCCACCGCCCGTTCCAGGCCTCTTGGTATTTGTTTGTATTCAAGGAAAGACTGCCATTGTGGCCGGCCGGCAGGCAAAGCCGGCCGCAGCGGCGAGCTTGCAGAGTCACGTTTAACGGCAAGGAGATCAATCTCGGTTTCGGTTTTGATTTTTTATTTTGATTTTGATTTTCATTCATCTCTAGCGTCGCAAATGTGAGTACTCCGTATATTTCGGCCGTTTTCCTGATTGTCATTTGCGGATAGCACTGTCGTTATTTACAAGGTTCGTTATGTATCACGCGGGATGCACAGCCAGATTCATACAGCCCCTTCTTTTTGACTTTATGATTGGATTTATATTGAATACACGCCCGAGAAGCCCATCCCACGGATAAGAACAACCAAGATTGTCACGAGGCGATGGGACGACAAAATATGTGATCGACACTCTCTCCAAGTTTTTGGGATGTCTGATAAGGATAGACACATGGACGAATAGGAGAATACGGAGGTTTTACAAGAAACAATGCCATTGTTGCGGTGAAGGTGAAGAAGGACGAGTGGCATTAAATCAACATTAATTCAACGTTTAATCAACACCCTCATGGAGCTAGTATCATGGTCAGCTGCATACTTTGTGTGATTGATTGCCACTCTCCTCTACTGTGTACAATTTCTGGCTCACCTTGTCCATTACGTATTGGCATCCGTGTTCCCCCTCATCACCACTCTTGGCGTGTAAGCCACAGAGTCCGTGATATTGTACTCTACGACGTACATTCCGCATTCTGCACTCTGGTGCACGTTCTCCCGTCTGCAGCGTTCTCCGTGCGTTTGCATTTCATTCTTGTCTTCTTTCGTCTGCTTCTCCTGCTGCTTCTCCAACTCCAAAGTGTTCACGAGGGCGTCGCCCCCCTGTCCCCCATTTTCCTTTTTCCCTCTTTGGGGTTGTCTTGTTGTGCTGGTATGGAACTGACCCCCACGCCAAAATATTGAGGAGGCGTGGGAGCATCTCTGCTTTCCCCTCTCCCTCTCGCCTGCCTCTCGTCTTGTTTGGTCTAAGAAGGTGAGCTTGTTTTGGGCGTTTGTCTGGTACCAAGTTTTGGGGGCTTTTGATCTACCGCCCAGAGGCAGGTGAAAACAAAAAGAAAAGAAAAGAAAAAGAAACAAGGCGGCATCTGCAGACAAAATGCACACGATACAGGACGCATGTTAGAAGCACATGTCGATAAAATTCTCCGAGGTGGTTTTGCATTCTCGGGACACTCTGTTGAGTAATTTTGTGTTGATCTCGATTGGCCCTGCTTTGGTCAGTTTGAGTGTAAAATACTAAAATGCGACGGTCGACGTGAACGTTAACTTTTGAGGTCGTCTCGGTCATGCTTTTGGGTCTCTTCTTCCTCTGCAACGCTGCCATTGTCCTGCCGTTTGTGGCAAGAACATGCGTGAAAGCGTTCCAGCGTTCACAATACTGGCGACCAGGGGCACAATTGCCTGCCGCCGGCCGGCCCTTTGACACTCGACTGGGCTGGGATAATCTCGCGAGTGGCCTCCAAACGCCAATCTTGTGGCTTGGACGTCGGATATTTATTTTCAAAGTTTGGGAAGGAGTCGCAAAGGAGGATGGCCTCCCACTCACCCTTTCAGGCACATCTCGCGCCGCACGTCTCGCCTGTTTTCGGCAATGCTTGCGTCGTCGTATTGGCGGGGGCCTGTACCATTCTTTGTTTCTTTGTCAATGTTAACACAATGGAGTGTCAAGGAGAGTGCATCTTCATTCGATCCATTGTCCCATTGTCATGTCGCTGTCATTATGACGATGAAGACTCTTATGGTTGTATCGATGGAGTCGACAATGTCGGCAGCGACCGAGACGATATTATCATCTTCTACGACGTACCTTCTTCGTAGGACTGGGACCACTTGCATGACCACTGTCCTATTGCGGGATGGTCTTTTACCAAGAAAGAACTCGAACTCATCTTGTCCACTTTTGCGAAATAAAATAACCCGAGACGAGACGGCGCCAGGACCCGTCGCCATGTTGTTGGGAAGCGTTTAAGAGAGGCGAGGGAAACCCATCGAGCCCACCAAGAGATGATCCAGTTTTTATTTCTTGTCATTTTGTCATTTTGTCATTTTTTCTGGCGGGGAGGAAGAAAGACAAGAGAAAAAGGCAAGGGAAAACAAGACTGACAGAGAAAAAGGAGGGTGGGATGCGGCGTGGGGAGGGAGGGAAACGAGAGGACCCAAACGTTGCAGCTGGGACAATGATGATTGGTTGAGAGGACAGGATCAGAAAGAAAACAGGGGCCATGAACCCAACTGGAGGGGAAGTGGGATGGAAAGAAGAAGTCAACCTGGAAGCTGGGAAAGGGAGCAAGCAGGGAAGCAGAAGCGTGACCAAAGACAAAGACGAAAGAGCGGGACGAGACGAGAGAAGAGGGCGGGAAAATTAGAAAAATGATAGAACAGAAAAAAGTGACAGGTCAATTTGGCAGACTGCTGGGCCCGTTTGTGTCTGTGTTTGCATCCTTCATTTTTAGTGAAGGCGGCGTTTGTTCCGTCTTTTGTCTTTTGGGTGTCCATTGGGACGACTGAATAGAGAATCATGAGCTGGTCATTTTGATGTTGATTGTTTTCATCTTTCGTGTTCGTCATGAGAATTAACTTGGCAGGCCCAATACTTCGTATGCCAACGGTTTCTTTCTTTTCTCTGCCCATCCCTGAGCTAATGCGAACTCCCGATGACAAGAGACGGCGAGGCCCGAGGCGTGGTATTGCCGAGGGGGCTGATATCCCAAAAGGCTGAGGAAAAGAAAAGAAACAAGAACTCCCACAGCAAAACTGTCTAGCATCAATCCGGCAAAAGAAGCGAGGCACGCGGTCATCTCCTCGTCGTGGCCGAAGAGACGGGATGTTTATCACGGAAGAATAAGGAAAGAAACAAGATCATCAAGCGTGGTCATTATCACGGTCGTCGAGAAAAAGAAAGTAAAGGAAGATATGAAGACCAAGAAACTGACAAGCTAGGGCAGAAATTACCCGTAGTTCGCTCGGCCGCGCGTTATTTCTTTATTTTATTTTTATTTTTTTCCTTCTTTCCCTCTTTCCACACTAAAAAGGGCACCAACGCACCGCCCCGAGCGGCCAGAGGCGAGAAGGTTAGGGGGAGGCGTTAGTCCCAGTAGGGCAAGGTGAGCGTGGGAGGGACGTGGGTGAATTTGAGTTTTACTCGTTCGTTCAAACGAAGATCACCATTGGAATCGGCTTCTTTCTTTTCTCTCCAAAATCCAGAAAAGGGAACAACCTCCGCCGGATGCTGGCCTGTCTCCGGTGGGAGGATTGGAAGGCGAGGAGAGCGAAGAACATGACAAAGGATGGCGGTGTTTTCAAAAGAAGAATAGACGCGAACTCAGCAATTCAAAGGCCTGGCCAGGTAAGATACAATCGTGCCAGGGGATGATTTCGTTTTGTGCAGCGGGGATGGCGAAATCGGTTACGGGATGTGACGGCGTTGAAGACGGCGACGTTCTTTTTCTTTCGTGTTCTTCTCCTTTTTTCTCCCTCGTCTACGTCCCGCCTTTCCGCTCATTTCCCCTCTGGTTCTTGTCGGTTCTCTTTCCTTTCAGCTCAAACTCCAACTCCATCAGCTCCAGTTCAATTCCGACGTCTTATCTGATTGCGAGGTCCTCGATCCTTTTTGAATTTATTGGCCCTCTGTCAGGGGAGCTACTGCAAGCCTCTCTCCTCTTTCCTCTCAGCTCCTCTTCGCCTGTGGCAAAAGGACCCATTAAACTACTTTCCCGTCGTGAGAAATCCCGACCAATTGGGAGTGGCAGCGGCACTTTTCACTGACATTTCGTATGGGGCACTCTGTCCCCTTTCCCACTCTTTTTTATTTCCCCTTTTTTATCCTTTCCCCAGATGGCTTTCTTCGGGCTGTTTTTTTCCCTCGTGCCTCGCTTGCAGGAGCCTTGCCATGTGGATGGGTGTGCATTGTGCATTGTGGGCATCGTGAAAATAAAAAAAAATATGTGAGAAGGTAAGAAGGAATGCTCCGTGGGCTTCGGCAAACGATTTTGGCTCCATTGAATCCTGTTGACTCCTCTAAGTTCCTTGGTGCTTATTCACGTCGCCGACACAAAGGGCTCTTCGCCGAAGTGTGAGAAGTCCCCTGCGAGAACGAGACTGGGCAAAAACTGTCAGAAAGCCTAACGAGCAAAAATGTGACAATGGTACGCTCCACTGTCCCAGAGACCGTGGACTTGGGTCCAGCAGTTCCAAAAAATTCCAGGGGGTTTCTGGGATTTTTTCTGGGCCCAGCCCTGGGGCAGGGCAGTACACGCAGCAGTCGAGGCAGTCTACGCCATTTTCAGCAAGCTCTGTTTCTGGGGTGGAAGATGGAAGTAAAACGGAAACACAGCAAAGACGAAAATAAAACTCAAAAGTCGTTCGATTTTAACCATTTTGTGCGGAGCGATGCAACGACAGCAAAAACTGTTGGTAACAAGAAGGAGCATGATGGACACGAATGGTACTATGTCAAGCTCGCTTGGAGATGGCGGGAAGACAGTGCCACTGAAGAGGGTGGAAGAGAGTGAAGGAGGGCGGGATTGATCGTCAAGGTGAAGAAGAAAATGGACAAAAAGGTACCTCATTCTTTGGTACACCGAAGGTTGCTGACCGAGAACCCCTCGAATTCGAAGCAAAGCCCGAAGGAACAAGAGGGAGAAGCGATACAAGTGAGATACGGAAAAGATAACAGAAGATAACGAAATGCGTGTCGGAATCGGCCGATGATGGCCTTGATTGCTCAATGCGACAAGCAATGTATCAACGGTTGTTAATAGCAGGCGTATTGATCTTTAACGGAAGTATCTTAAACAATAAAACTCATTGAAGGTGAATATCTAGGCAATAATGAGTTATTTTGAAAATAAGTTTGGTTTATACAACGGTAGCTTACTGTCGTTGAACTTGTTTATTTTGTTGTATAAGTTGTTTTGTTCAACTTTCGAAGTTTTTTTTTTTTTTTTTTTTTTTTTTTTTTTTTTTTTTTTTTTTTTTTTTTTATTTTTTTTTTATTTTTATTTTATTTTTATTTTTTTTTTTTTTTAAATTTTTTTAAAAATTAATAATTTATTTTT